>JBAMHV010000012.1:19956933-19985037 GCA_037177535.1 Pseudomugil gertrudae
CTATCTATCTATCTATCTATCTATCTATCTATCTATCTATCTATCTATCTATCTATCTATCTATCTATCTATCTGCAGATCAGAGGTTATTTGAAGGTGAATCAGTTGCTTTGGAAGATCATTTTATTCAGTCAGAGGAGGATTATAACATAGCTATGGTTATGTTTCATGAACTTTCATGTTACTAAAGCGATCCTGCCTTGTATATTTCAGGACAGGGTGGAGATGGGTGGGAACGCCATCCACCAGTGACCAAATGATTTGTGCACATGCAACTCTCACATAATCACACACAGGCAGAGCAGATAAAGCAAACCTGAGTCGGCAGCAGTCATTTTCTGTTACCAGCGGAAAAAGAAGTGAGTCCTTGTTGCCCCCAAATTCATGTTCATGTGCATGCTGCTGCACTCTGCATGCAGTCAATTGCAGATCTGGAAAATAAGAGCGTACAAAGGTAACTAAAAGCTAGTGCAGAGCTGCACCAAGCTAGTTGATTGTACTTTTGATGGTCCACCAGCTCTTCATGGTGATTACCACAGACGGACAGGAGATCATGCCTGATGTGTTTCTTATTTTTAGTTCACATATAAAGATAAATCTGTGTTTGCTTATGCTGACTGAAACATATACTTAATGGCATCCTTCTTAAGACTGTTCAGATGTAATCATGTATCATGTTTGCTAAGAATAGTTTCCCTCTCTTCTGTTATTGTTTGGAACCCACAGCAGGAAGCCGCAGAGCAATGTGTTACTGCAGACCCTGCTTCAGGTGTGTTTTTGTCTCATATTGTCTATCCTAACAGCCCATCATGCTGATCCTCAGGAATTCAGGGGATTAGTGCAGAGATCTGGTACAGATTAGCTATAACACACTTGGGTGATATTTGTGGGAGTAGGCATGTTTGTGAGCATGCTGAAAGGGAGAGTTGCTCAATGTCAGCCCATCTGAAGACCTCAGAGGGCTGAGAGTCACCACAGTCATGTTATTTAGATACTTTACATGAACAGTTAGTAGGTCCACTTATATACTGCCTTACATGAACATGTTAAATGAGCACTTAAACACAAAAGTATGGCATAATAGAGACAAAGGAATTCTGTATTTTATATTAATTTTCTTTTATCATGATTGCCTACTGAATCAAAATAGAAAACAAGTCTACTCGGTATACTTAGCATGCTATTGTTTTCTTTATTAAAACACATTGAACTGGACATTAAAGAACGTTTACAGACTCCACTAAAACAAGTTTATATGCTTAAGTAACAAACACCGTTTTCCTCTAACTATAAGAAAAGACAAAACCTGGACTAAAAATATCATATTTCATTTAGGCTGATTATTATGCACGATTGATCTTACACAGCTTCTTACATTTCTATAGGCTGTCGTTATTAACAACCTGGCAAGACTAAAGCATAACATGCTTAACCAGGCTACTCAAAGTCAAACAGCAACATGTTTTTTGTTATATTAGCTGAGGAATAAGCACAGAATGATGAAATAAGGTGACTCTGACGCAGCTGGTTCTCTTTTCTTTTAATGACTTTTTTATTGTATGTCCTAAAGGTCTTTTATAAAATACTATTAGGAAAACAATGTTTTTTAAACCCCTTTTTATTCAGAGCAGGTTGTTTCAAAATGAATGTCTTTCATATCGTTACATGTGAGCTGTGGTGATGTATGCCTCCATTTGACCAATAACTTCATTTCAAATACATCAGCTTAAAAAAGGGTCACCTGGGCTGTTTCTGAGTCTGTTGTTTGGTTTTGTGAGTTTGGTATCACATTTATCTGAGTTGTTCAAAGTTAGAAAAAACAGCTGTATTGTGACTGAGGCTGCTCAATGTTTCCTCCATGTGCTCTCATTCATCATCTGTTCAGCAAGACAGATTATTCTTTTAAAGATTGTGAACATTAATTATGGGGATGGCTGCCTGTGTTTCTGCTTTATACGTCTCATTTATTCAGTAAATTACATTGACACTGTTCATCAAAACTCTAACCTTTTCATTAGCATCCCAGAATATTACTGAACAGACGCACTTTACCATTTGTAAGAGTTAATTGAAGAGTTCTGCAATCAGGGTTCTGCTTCTGAAAGAGCTAAGACCCCTGGAGACAGACACAGAGCGAGAGAGGAGGGGAGGGGGGGCTGCCATACTGCCTGCTGATGATTAATATTTTAGTGCTACATCATCCCCACCCCCCTGGTAGAGTGCTCTCTCTCCACATCCTGCCATGCATGCTCACACACAGTATGAGAACCCAAACATGTTTGTCTGCACAGACACACAAACCTCTGCACACATTTATAAATCCTCTGGCTAGTTCTTGTTCTTTTCAAGGCAGCTGCACAAGCTGGATCGGGAAGAGGAGAGGTAGTAGCCTGGCACAGGCGTGTCTCTGTGTGCTTGTTTACATGCAACAAGAGGAAAGATGTGCACTCATTTCACTCCCCAATTTTTCAGCTATGAGCTACACAGGTTTTTTGTATTTTTCAGCGTGCACGTTGGCATGTGCACATACTGTCTGGAAAAGCATTCAGTGTAAACAAACCAGAGAGGCTGTTCCTGGCAGAGCTGTTGTTTTGAGTTGGTGGGAGCATCACTGTGGTTTCCACTCACACAACACCTATCCTCAGACTCCCAGACATGAATCTTCTTCTCACAGACAGGTGACTATTCTCCAGTTGGATTTTCACACATTGTATGCATAAATACAAAGTGCTTGTTCAGCGTACTCACATGAAGCTGCACCTCTGTCATGATAAGAACATCCTTTTAACTGGATGATGGATGAGTTTAGCAGATTAAATTATGCTATGTAGACCTTGAATTGAGATCAGTAATGCACTTCACATCTTTGGAGCCGGCGACATCTGGTTTTAATGTATGGATGGAGATGGAGGAGACCAATCAGCCTTCCTTTCAGTCTTTCATCTTTAATTGCTCCTGCACATATAGAGCCTCGGATGTTCACTGAGCACAGCTTCGCCAGACTTTGACAGATGTAAAAAACTGTTTTCCAACTTCCTGTCAGATTCACTTATCTCACAGATGAAATGTAATATTTTGTTTGTATAATCTTTTAAAAGGGAGAAACCACAACCAAATCATCTCCTCACTCAAGATTAAGAATAAGATTTGCTTAAAAGTGATGTCTTTAAATCATTTTGTGGTGCACTTTTTACCTTCTTTACGTTAATCTATTATGACTGACTTGTTTAATGTGGCGTATCTGTTGGTTGGCTGTTAGATGAGAGCTGTAATCGTCCAACACTGCTTGTGTGTGTCTGAGGTTTACATGTTTAGGATAATCTCTGTTGCATAATGGGAATCTTAAATGTCTAACGAAAGCCAAATTTGTGCTCTGTGTAGCAGTGTTTTTAAATTATTCTGTTGTACTAATGTGTTTTAGCAGAACAATGCAAACAGCATTTTGATTTTAAATGACAGCTCCACAATCATGATGTCCTCCAAGGCGGAGATTGGGAGGGAGAAACAGTCACCCCATCTTGGTTGTAAACAAGGTAAAGAAGATTATTGGACATTTTAGGAGGAGCAGAAACAAGCCAAGCACAGTTTCCATACTTGGGGAGGAGTTGGAGATGGAGGGAGGACTACAAACAACTGGGAGTTTACCAGGAAAACAGAGCAAACTGAAAAAGCAGCACTGAAGTTGTCTATATGAGGGACAAAGGAGACACTACTTGCTGCGTAAGTCAAGATCCATCAGTGTTTGCAGCAAAATGTTTCATACTTTATAAGTCTGTGCTGAATGGCTGCAATCTGCTTTGCAGCCATCTGTTGGTGTAGCAGTATTATATCAATACCACGACAACATTAAACAGAGCTAATACTACAACTCTTTGCTCTCCCTGTATGCTCTCTGTATGCTATCATTTCTGTCATAGAATAACTGCGTCAGGCAGATGGCTGCCCTTCTTGAGTTTTATTCTGCTTTGTTTGACACTTAAAAGGTAGATTTTTCCCTCGCTTGGGATGTGCAAGAATGGGGACTGAATCAAACTGAGGATATGATGTCATCCTTTGGTTTCTTGATTAAAAGGGAGATTTTATAATTCTGCTATATGAAAGTATAGTCAGACTAAATATGATTAAATTGGATTGCATGCATTTGGACTTGTATTAAACAAGTTTTCTCTTTTGTTGGTGTCTTGAGATGACTTCTGTTGTGTTCCAACAAAGTTGGATTAAGCTGGGATGGGCTCCATTACCTTTTATTAGGCCATAAAACTGCCTGGCTGGGTTTGGCAATCTTAACTATTTGGTTAAGGTTAGAAAAACATCATGGCTTAGGATAAAAAAAACATTCATTCACAAGGTTCACAGTTATGGTACAAAATCCCATTTTGTAGATGTTCACATGCACTTGTTCACACAATTGGTTTGATATTTTAAAATCATAAATACAGGTTGGATGTGCTTTGCTGTTAGCTTATGCTCTATAAATAAAACTAAACTGAACTGAATAAGCCAAATTATGGGTTTTCCCTGAAGGTTTTTGAGCTTAAGTCAAGCCAAAACAAACAAAAGGAAATATACCTTTGCTACTGAAAGGAGTGTAAATTATGGAAACATTTCAGTGGGTTGTAGTTAGAAAGTTACACATGCACAAAGAGTCACATGGCAAATAGGGAAATGGTAACATTGTCCCACAGTGCAAAGCACCCACATAACTGTCATACATCCTTCTATTTGGGGACATAAAAAGCCACTTAAAGTCCAGCTAAAGAGGACAGATTGGGGCAAACTTTCTTCAGAAAACCAGCATTCATGTGATGCCAGCTATGATGAGAAATTCTGTCTGTATGACTAAAAGGTTGACAACATGTCAGCCTTTCTTATGACACTGTGAGACAGTATTCCTCAAAGACCGCTGTCCTGCAAGCTTTAGACTCTTTCCTTTCTCTGAGACTCATGACTAAAATGAATAGGTCTCTGTGCAGAACTTAACAACAAGCTGTTGAAGCCATTTGCTATTATTCTGGTGTTGGAGCAGGGAAACATCTCAAACCTGCAGGGCAGCAGCTTGACATCCCTGTTTTAGACCCACATAGCGAGTGTATATTTAATCACAGAGTGATCACGTGGATATTTACAGGATTGTATTTGTTTTTATGATTTTTCATCATAAGGTCACATAAACCTTTAAACACTGTGTTTTTGTTTTCTATGTATTTATTTTTTATAAGAACTTGCAGAAATGCACTTTCGGTGTTTGCACACTGACTTCTTAACTGGGACTACCCCGAGGCTCCACAGCTGTTGGCTTTGCATGCAAGTTGCTTGTTCACTCTCGGCTGTAATCAGCATGATTCACCTGCATGCTGCTTCCTCTGACATTTACACTTCCATGTAGCCTTGTGTGAACAGTCAATAGGTAAACAAGAGAACTGCTTTTGTTTAATGTGTAACGGTAAGATATATGACTCTCACATTCTGCAAGATACACCTTTAGTGTTTTCCTCTTTATCTGTTCATGTGTGGATCCATATTCTGTTGCTCTCATTTAAACATGAAATGTCATCAGAAGTCAGATTAGTGCAGACAGTCAATAGTCTGTCTCTGGTGTGGATATGCCTGGTGTACATGAGTCATAGTTTTGTCAGACGAATACCAGAGAGCAGGAGTTTCAATGATAACCATCATGAGAAAAAAGCGATACAGGCTTTGATATAATCAGTGCTTTGTCACTGTGTTGGCTCTAGGTGTTATTTATTGACTAATCGAGGTGTGCAGTAGTCTCAGGGAGAGTCTGGCTCAGCAGGGGCGTGAACACAACAAAATGACAGCCACAGAAGACAGGAAAGGTCACAGCTGGGGTAGAGAGCAGAGAGATAAAAACTATTTATGTTTCCTGTCACATTCATCTACATTCAGATGTATACATCTCCACACTTTGGCTTTTGCTTTGCACTCTGTGCTTCTGCAGCATAAACAAGCGGCTCTCTCAGGTCTTCTCAGCAGCCCTGCCTGTTTGCTCAGTCTGTTTGCTGAGGCCTGTGGTTTGGGCTTTAGTATTAGCAGAGCAAAGATAGTAAAAAGAACCAAATCAGATGCGACAAAATCTGACTGACGTCACCCTGGCAGCAGCTCCCCACAGAAACACACTATTTATCACCCGGTGATTAGACAGAAGCGGATCTGCTCAGGTTGTGGAGAAATTAGACCGAACCTGTGACTTCCTCTGCAGTGACAGAGGCTGTATATTTTCACTGTGGCTCTCAGAGTGAGTTTTGCTTCACTCAGAGTTCACGACTTGTCTCCTGTCAGACTGACAGCAGCTCTTGTGCTTTGCCATCATGTGTTTGCCTTCTCGCCTGTGGGGATAAAATGACAAGCATGGACCACCCATGTCTGCTTAGGCCTAGCTGGTATTAAAGAACCCACACCCCCCTGCTTCAGTGTATGTATGTGTGTATTAGTTTGCCTGCATGCTCACACTTTAGTCACTTTTATGAACTTTAGTTTAATAAAGGATAACACACAGACTTAGTGTGTTAGATTAATGGCTTCTCTTCATTTTCATCACTCATAAAAACAAACATTTACTAAAAGACACGACTACATTGAGGTTCTGTGAATGTTGGAGGCAGCTTCTTTGACTTTTAAGCTAGTCATGTACTCTGTAATTCGGCCATGTGAAATGTAACAGTCGCTTACTTGTTGGGATCCTTTTTTGAAAGTCACTGGTTTGTAGTGGAATAACAGAAACCGTATGATCCATGCATTTCAACAGAGTTGAGCCAGTCTCTTCCCACTTATGGGTTACAATGTTACATGCTGTAAAGAAGATCTGTAATCAGTCTCAGTGCCTCTGTCAAAAGCAATCAGCATTGCCAAGGTCCCACGTTCTCCCTTTTCTCTCTAAGACAAACACCAGGCACTGCAAAGAGAGCAAAAGCTGTAAAGTTCAGGTGGGGAGTTATTCACGAGCTGCCCATTCCCCAAAGGTCAGAGGATCTGCGTTGGAGGACAGTCTGCCACACTCTAGTGACAAACCGTGCCTCGAATTGGCTTCTTTCCAGTTATATAAGTTATACAAATCTAGTTGCTGTGTCAATGCTATATATGTGTTAGCATCTGAGTGAAATAACATTTTGTCTATGTTCACCCTTTCTGCTTCAAAAACCTCCTAAGCAGTAAAATCTGCTGATTAAAAGTTAGGAAATCTATTCCAGTAATTTTCAGGAAGAAAAAGCAAAAGATCCCACGTGATGTTTATCTAAAAATGACAACTCCACACAGAAAGGCTAGCATCCAAGCTGAGACTTGAACCAGTGATCTTCTCACTGTGAGGTTGCAATGCTAACCATCACACCACCATATGATCTGAGCTCCCATCCTGAGCAATTATGAGGTGACAGTGGGAAGGTAAATTCCCTTTTAACAGGAAGGAAAAACATCCGGCAGAACCCGGTTCAAGGAACGTAACCATCTGCCTCGACTGGTTGGGACGGCGAGGACAGGAAAGACAGATCGACATGCAACACAAAGACCTGCAGAAGAATGTGGACTCCTGTGCTCTTTGTGGACCTCATTGTGGAGGCACCAGGGCCCTGAGGTTGGTAACCACTGGCCTAATGGGATTATACAGGTTAATCTGCCTCTCTGAGTCATATTAAAATTGAAATTTTGTCACGGAGTCTGTGTGTCACTAGTCACTCATTACTTCACACTTGTCAGATGTCTCACATTCCACTTATGTCTTTTAAGGTGATGTTTGTTTGTTTGTTTGTGTCCTCAGCCCATTCAACCTCATTCCTGTCCTCCCTCACTCGAGAACAGATCATAGTTTTATCGCAGCTCTAATTCCTTTCGAAACTACCACATGGTTGTCATAGAAACCACTCAGACACACACAAAGGAATTGATCACTGCTGATAGAGCCTGAAGAATCTTGGCGATGGATCTTTGTGAACCAGACTTTCCTGCAGTGACACACGCTGACAGAAACTCTTGTTTCTGCAGCCACTTTCTGGCCTCGGGCCGTAAGAAGGATACATTTCTGAGCTGTTGCTCAACACAGCTGTGGGTAAACAAGCTGTGTTTAGATGCCCATGTCTCAACCTGCACACACACACACACACACACACACACACACGCTCAGAGACACAAACCAGCATGCAGAGGGGATGTATTTGTGGTGCCACACCAAAACCTCTTGCCACAACTTGTTAGACTGAATGAAATTGCTCTCTTTTACACACCCATTCAGTGTAATAACATTCAGGCAACGAACAGAGCATTAAGCTCAAACATATGAATGTGTATCGGTATGGATGTCACATGTGCAAATGTTGTTTTGCAGAAATCCTGATAGTATCTTTGGTGAGGGGAAAGCATGACAATGAGCTAGTTACAATAAGGTTTATCTGCTTGATTTCAGATCTGATGATTATGATCCTGAATGAGTCACCATCACTTTACCCAAACAGGACATGACTTTAAGAGTCCTGTCATCAAACAGATATTATACAAAGCTTATTTATACACACCAAGCCACAGATAAATCACACGAGGAAAATAAATACTGAAATAAATGTATATAAAGTTAAAATATTACATTGTCTTTAAACATCATTTAATGGAGCAAGTCATTTATTTTAGTCATGTTCTTCACATGGTTTTGAATTCGCATGGCTTAAAAGATTGAGTAACGAAGCCATAATGCACAATACTAATTCTCATACGGAGGTTCAACCTGCAGCATATCACAAGTTTAGAGTTGATTAAAGCATGCGCTAACTAAACACTAACACACTAACACTAATGAAAAGTGTCACTGCAGAAGCAACGAGAATGCAGCTTAAGTGGAGCATCATAATACCAAACCGTTCCCAACAAACATCAGCAGAGAAAAGACAAAAAACAATCTGGACAAAGCTGCTGCAGTGTTTCTTCTTAGAGTTCATCCAGCCGTGCAACTCTAAACTGGAGCAAGTGCTATAGAAATAAATGAATGAATGCATGAATGAATTGTCCAGCAGTTTTTATAGATGCAGCTCTTTTTACACATGGCTCATTTTTACACAGGGTATCATTAATCAGACTTGGGCTCCAGCCTGAGTTTTTTTTCAGTGGATTTGATCAGCAGTTTCAGGCTGGACTGAGGTTATGTCATAACTATTGTTCCACCGATCCATATTGACCCTAACTAACCAGTGGGTGGCTTTAAAACACTGCTCACAGCAGCACAGTAAACAGATACTGCTTTCACCCTTAGGACTGCTAGACCGGTACATCAAGTCAGACAGGCGTCAAAAGCACTTCTAGTTAATCAACCATGAACTATTTCTCAAATGAATTAGATTTTTAGTAGCAATCTGTCCTTAAACATCCAAACAGAGAGCAAAGATTTGTGCATGTGTGAGCTATACAGAACTTTGCAAGTTATGGCAAGTGCAGTGGAAGGAGGGGGGCCTATTTGAGTTGGAGTGAGTTTTTTTTTTTTTTTTTTTAGTAATGTGTTATTATTTGTTGCTGTGAGCCAACTGGTCCATTTTCCCTGATCCACTTTCATGGACTTCCCTTATCCTTTACAAAGCCTAAATACCCCAAAGATAATGAGACAGGCGGAGTTTAAGTGACAGCTCAAAAGTTTTCTGTTCCTGGGAATTAGAAATGACTTTTTAAATACCGCTCTGTGTGTACTGCCCTACTATAAGAGCTCTGCTAATGAGTTTAATGTGCCGTTTTTGGCACAAGATGTTCATTTTTGTTCTATGGCTGAATGAAAAAGTACAACTGACTGCAGAGGAGCGTCTGGGTTGTTTTATCGTATGGGCATCTCAGTATGATTTTGGTTCCCCTCATCTGCATCACCATCAAATTGCATTTAGCATTTAGCTGAACATGCAGAGCTGGAAGTAAAATGCTGTTTTCAGTTGTAACTTGAAGCGAGCAGAGCTTCAGCCCTGCAGGCTGCACACTGACAGATTGGAAGCTGTTGTGGCAGAGCGTGAGGTTTGAGATGAGACGTTTATATACTCAACATGTTACTTAACTCATTCTCCTGTGACTCCTCACTATTGTTCTTTCACAGAACTCTTCATTCAATTAGAAGAAATGATGTATAAGACTTTAATTTCCAGTGGCGTGCTGAGAGAAAGGAGAGCTAGACCTGAGCAAAGTTAAGGCGCAAGGTTTCAACACATCTTTTCTTCTGCGACACTGTTCTTTATTTCTTCTGGTGTATTAGTTCCTGGAAATTTCCAAACTATCTGCTGAATTTACAAAATGAATGTTTTTCTTGACCAGCTACTGTAAAACATTCATTTCCACTGAAGTCTGTAGTTTGAGCATGAGACGCTTCATTTGGACCCTCTGTGTAATTTAAAGTCCTCATGAAGATTTTTGTGGACAGGAGGAAAGGAAGTGGTGGTACTTATCACCAGTGGTGGTCCCACCTCAACCACACAACCTTATGAGTTGTACTTTTTTCTTTTTTTTTAACTAAATCCCAATGAAACGAATTAACTTCTGTTTATTTTCTTCATAAATCCAACTGTAATTTTAGGGCTTTTCATTAATTAAGCTGCAAAACATCCGTTTCTACCTCATATTTCTGTCCAGTTAGAAGATGCAGAAATAATAAATATGTTGTATTTTCCTCACATTAACCATAAATTTGTTGATATCTGTGTTTACAGGATGGACTGATTGAGACTTTATGAAACTAAACGAGACATGATGGGAAACTGATGAGTCAAGGGATTTTGAAAGACACATTCCTGCCCCTCTTCTCCTTCAGCACCAGGAGGCCATAAACATGATGAAGATTTACTGCTGATGCTGCTGATGGATATATTTAAAGCTGTCATTCTTCCACAGCCAAGTCACAGAGGTTTCCTTTTGGGGTACAGCTCAGTGAAGTGATGGCTGAGTGTCGTGCTGTGATATCTGAACATAGTTAATAATGTGACGATTGATTCGTTTTAAGTCAATAGGAAGAAGAGATGCCATTGCTCAGAGGTTTTTCTTGACCTGTAGGGCCCCAGTGCCCTCTCTGAGCCACCACACTGATTAACAGCAATAGAAAGCTCACCTGCATGACAAAACTGGACAAAAGATTTATATGCTTATTAAAGTCATGAATGGTTCAGAGTCATTTGTTAGAAAATCAAAATGTGAAACGTCATAATTTCTCTAACATATTAAAGGTGATGAGCCCTCTCAAAGTAGATATTTAGAGTTTTAAAAAAATGTGGTGTTTGCACAGATTGCAATGTGATTTAAAGACGTGGGACAAGAAGCTGTATCTATATCTAATTAATCATTATGAGTCGGTGTACTTGTGTTATAACAACACATGCAGAAGATGTGAAAAATAAATATCAAGTATCAAGTACTAAGATTCTTTGGATCTGATTGCTATTAAGTCATTTTAGGTTAGAAAAAGAAACGTAGATTCGGTAAACACCTATCTCTGAACAGATGTCAATGCAATTTATTTGGAAGTTATACTGAACTTCAGTAAGAGACGATACTGCAACAAAATTTGTCCTGTTAGTGTCTTCCATCCATAAAAGCTTGTTTTAGATTAAATAGTAAGGATTTTAAGTGATGAAGCAGCAGAACAATCTGGATGTAAACATTTAAAACATCTGAGTTTGAGGGGAAAAAGGTAAAGCTAAAGTACAACGTCATGAAATAAATACTCATATTTATATTGATCTCACACACATCTATATGTAAATTTCTGACTTTAAGTCTTTGCATTGCATTGCATGTGTAATGTTGTAGCTGAGGTTCGCTTTGATGCCGCGTCACATGCTAGCAAGCAGATATCAATACACACCGACTGAAACATGCAAAATGGCTGTTTCAACAGTATGAAGACGTCTGAGGAAGAGCGGAAAAGAAAGAGTGAAAGTGACAGCAGGAAACTAGGCGAGAATCAATATTTGACTGACTTCTACTGTCTGGAGAGAACTCGCAGTATTAGTAGGATGCAAGATGGATGTCCGAGTAGCTGTCAGTCGAGGGTGCTTCCTGAGTAAATCTACAAAAGTCCAAATTAATCCAAATGGACCTCAAAAGACAACTCAAACCTCTCCCCGAACTCTGAAACTCCCCGAAACTTTTATAAACATATTCTTTAGGGCATTTCTTTTCTTATTATTTCAAAATATATAAAATGTGCAACCTTGCTTAGAAGTAAATAGAATACTAATAATACTAGTTGGATGTTTTTCTTCGTTCTAAGCTCAAATCTGATGGTGTGTAAGTTTGCACACTTGAACATGTCAGCACAGGCACAGAGGGAGTGTGTCAACTGAGCAGATTTAATGTTTTTGATGAGTGCTTGACACAGTTACACACCCCTGGGTCGCTGGGTTAGAGCGACTGCATGGAAAGGGATGCAGACTATGACTCACGCCACGAACATTACACCTATGCTGTCCAGGCCATCACACGTCACCAAGGCACACCCAGGTTGCGCAAAAACAAATCTGCTTCTGACGTCAAGGCTGCAAGCAAATCCTGCCGGTTGAGCTCTGAAGGCAGTGAAAGCGCTCACAGGCTAACAACGTTTTTGGGAACATTTAATAGCTTCCACAGTGGGGACAACATTTCCACTGATTTATCAATTGATTTCTCCAGTCAGAAGTTGATCTAAACTGACCAAGCTTTTTTGAGGATGAATATTTCCCCCACATGTGTAAGTCTATTGATAGCATGTGGCTCCATTTAATGCAGACACATAAAACAACAAGCAGGAAGCATTAAACCCATGTGAGGCTGGTTTTGCTGCTCTGCAAGGGACTCACTTCTCAATTCAGCCTGTGTACTCAAACCCAAGACAAGGCTACACACACACAGACACACATGGCTGTGCAAGCAATTAGACACGCCTGTTCTCCATATTGGAATGATAAATACAGACTGAGGGGTACTGCAGTGCTATACTCCGTTAATGCTGCTCTTTTAGCCTCCCGTGTCTTGTTAGAATAAACAGAAGTGGTTTCCAGGCTTGGGAAAGTTGACAAGAGGCAAACCTGCAAGTCAGAGCAGTTTTCACATATATTTCATGTGTTCTTATTTTACCTAATTGCAATGGGAGTGTCGCAGGGCAAATGCACCATATGGAGTGATGCAATCAGTGTGATGAAGTTTATAGAAATACATTTTGAAGTAAGTTACTCGATCATGATTAACCACACTTGCACTCATTCAACATACTCTTTTGAGGAAGAGAGGAAGATAAATGCGACTGAGCTACTGTTTAAGCCAGCCTTAGCAGTGCATATCATTTATTTGTGACATTTAGTTGTGTGAAGTGCTCTTAGCAAGAGTCATAAAAAGCCAGGGGTTCAGTTGTACAAACACAAATAGCTGTCTATTCTTAGCGCTAAAGAGAGCTGCCAGAGACAGCAGCAGCCCTTCAAAAGTACTGTCAACACTTGTAGAATTATGGCTCAGCTCAAGGTAGAAACCATGGTCAGGGATGTAAAGGCGTTTCAGTATAATGCCCCTTTCCTTTGTATTCCCTTCTTTGTCACCCCTTTTCATTCAGCTCTTTTCTTTTGTACAAAATGAAACACTCCTTTTTTTCTCTATGTTTTTCTCCACCCACTAATTCACCCTCAACAAACCTTTGCTCTATCCATCAGTGCTACAAACTCAATACGCAGGCATTTGCACTGTGACAAAGATGAATGTTACATTATGTCTTCTGCAGCTTGTTGGAACATACAGTAATATCGCTTTGTACAGCCTTGTCAGGTGATCCATGCATATGCATATGATTGGATTACAAGGGTGTCAACCCTGACCCTGATGGTCACAGGCTATTTTCTGAGTAAGATATTAACTAACCATTACCCACTACAAACTGCAATGCACGGGTGTGTAATTTAGCAGTGTGCTGATTGACTGGTCTGTTTATTTTTTTCATTTGGCCCAACCGGAATTTCGGACTTTGACTTTCAAATTCTTTACAGATGGCCCGCCAGCCCTTTGAATCCCCTCTGTAATTAACCTTTGGGGGAGAATAACAAGCCAGTACACAGGGGCACTGTGGCCTGGCTCAGCTGCTTTGATGTGGTTCCTGAATTTGGAGGTGAAAGGGGGTGAACACTGCCGACATGTCTTGGACGGCTTGAGTTGTCACACCTATGGGGGGGGGGGAACAGTTCTGCCTGTACCTGTTACACCAGCAGCAATATGGGAGAAACTGTTATCACCTTTCTGAATTATTAGCTACATGCACATACTCAAAAGAGCTGGTCCTTTGCCATTTTTATAGCACATGCATATATTCTATCAGTCCTCTTGCCTCAACTGAACCTTTAGACACAATATTCATCTGGAATATTAATGATGTGCCTACTGACTAGATGGTGCAAATGCAAAACAACAAACCTTGGCTTTCTGCATGCCAACTGACAAGTCTCAAGTGGAAGGTGAGTTAAGACACTACTGGTCATCATAACTTTCTGTTATCAACATTCGGGCTAATAAAGGAAACTCAAAGCAACTTGTTGCCGCGGTAGACAGAGTAACATTCTTATTAGTTGCTGTGTTAATCTTTTCTACACCAACATCTGGCTTTTGGGTGCAATGAAAAGGTGTGTGAAAAGCTTTCAGTCCAGTGCCAAAAGACTCTTATTAGTATGTATTTATCAGATCTGCATTAATGGGGAACAAAACACAATGGCTGTCTTGCTAAACTCTTGTTGAAGTTGCTGCACTTTGGGTTTCAAAGCTTTTTCTATCATTATATTTTTGTGTTCACTGACAGTAACTTCTCTCATGAAGGCACAAAAATGGACACCACTCAGATTAAAAGATAAAACTCAATTATTTTAAAGATCAACAGAAGATTGAGCTTATTATAAAAAAAGCAAGATTTATCAGGTGTGGTATGGTGTAATGTCCCGCCTTGCTGTGGTAGATTGTGTCTTTGGGTTGCAGTTATGATCACCGGACAAAACTTTAGTGAATTTTTTAAAACATTTTATTAACTTTATTATGTTTTACCTCTGTATTACCTATTCTTTTTTTCTTTTTAAATTATGTTCAAATAAACTTATCTATCTAAAAAAAAAATCTAATTTATTGCTTTGCAATAGATCAGGCTTACTCAGTTTGGTCCAATGAGGAAAAACAGTTCTACAGGTTTTCACTGTGTTCCTGCTCCAACACACTGGACTCAAATTAAGTGGATCCAACGGCCTGTAAAGTTCCACACAACGAGTCATGGAAGTCATGGAAATAAGCAGGAAAACATGTGTCCCCATTGGACCAAACTAAGTAGCCCTATTGCAGAGGATGTACCTGCACTGATTAAAGAATCTGTTAAAAAATTAAATATTTGAAGTAAAAATGTCCCAAATGTTTGGTAAAAACATGTGCAGCTATGTTTCAGTAATGAAACATGAATTTCCAGTGCAGTGTTTTCTTCAACTGAATAAAAACTAAACGCAACATCTGATTTCTTAAAGTTGGTATCATTAATATGTAAAGAAAAGAACTTTTCCCACAATATTTCTGCAAGATTAAATTCTTCCCCTTTAACTGCAGTCTAGTGCAGTCATGTTTGATTGTAACAAGCAGTTGGATCTGGAGGCTACATTAGCTGTGTGCTGTCACGCTGTGGTGACTTTTAATTAGCTGGGGCTTTAGTGGAAGCCTAATCATCAACAGAATGAGTGGTGTGCATTCCTGTTTCTCTCTCATTAAACCTACAGTGCTGTTTCCATGCAGCACATTGGATGGTCTACAGACACCTCGTGGGACCTGTCAGTGTTCGCATCATGGGCTGTTTTATTGACTGGTTTGACAGATTGCTGCAGTGGCTTAAGACGGTCAATCTTTTCTGTTCCCTCATAAAAAAACAATACATATATATAAATGTATATATTATAATTCATGTGACATTAACACTTAACAAAACCTTTATGTCTGGCTTTGGAGTCTTGACCCAAAGCTGTTATGTTAGTTGCAATATTTTATGTTGTGTTGAGTAATATCTCAGTTCTTGCAAGCTGCTTACTCTGTGCTCTCATATTATTGTGCATGCTATTACTTGTTCTTTTGGTTCAAGACAATGCTTGCATTGGGTTCATTTCAGTTTTATTGTATAGGTCCAAAGCACAGCAAAATATTATCAAAGCACTTCTAAAGTTACAATCCATTTCAGTTCAATCAATTATTAAATTTTTTTATTTAGCCTGTTGTAGTGAGCATGGACAGGATTACAGGTAACAGATATAAGGAAAAATCCATTTTGCACAATAAGCAAAACATATATATATATAAAAATATATATATAAATATATATATATATATTTGATGCATAAAGCTTCTCAGACATTTTGCATCTCTTAATAGTAGAACATTTATTCAAAATCCTGTTATGCACCATATGAAACTTGTCTCCTGTCCCCTGGTGAACACCAAAAAACTGAAAAATACACTACAATAATTTTGACCTATGAGATAGCAATAAATAATAAACATAGCAAAAAATGAAATAGATCTTTTTTTCAGATTCGGTAAAAGGGTCAAATAAAGGTTTCAGATATTAAAGATTAGACTTCTCTGTTCAGCTGCTCTGAGGTTGGGCTTTAAAGGGTTAAGGAAAAAGGAGAAAAGTTGAGTAAAGGGCTCAGTACAGCATTGGTATGCCCTCCAAGCACTTTAATCCTTATGACAGCATAAAGTAATGGCAGAGGGTTATCATACAGCTAGTCCTTTAGGTTTCATCACATATCAAATATTTTCTATAAAAGAAATTACATTTTGTATATAAATGAAGATACATAATAAAAACAGGACCCCATGCACAAATCAATACATGCAGATGTTCTGACAGTCAGTCAGTGCCAGTCTGATTGGTTTTAAATGCTGCAGGTTGTGTGTAATTTTTTATGCATTTTTTAAAGTAAAGTGTCTTTTGTGTCTAAAACTACACAAAAGTATTTACTGTAACTTCTGGGACCAATTCCTAAAAAACACAAGTGAATGAGAGATTTTTTGTGGGTTGTTAGCTGAACATAATGCATATTGTTTTAATGTGTTTAACTATAGACTACCTTCACTGAGCATTACTAATGAAAAAATGTCCTCTTGGGGTTTTGCAGGGATAAATGGCATCATATATGGCATTATCTGCATACATCACAAGTTGTTTATCTACATAGAAAATAAAATGGATGTGGGAATCCTACCCGACATGTCCAATGTTGTAACCTGACAATCTTGACAATAACTCACTTCTGTTTGTTTAGTAGGATTTTATCCATTTTATGTTGTTTTTTCAGAGAAGTACAAATGAGTGTATTTGGCTGGTAAAACACTGTCATCAGTGTAAAATGCTTATTTTAAATATACTAACACATCATATGCAAAGTCACATTTACTGTATAAAGAAAGGACTTTGTCCTTAAAATGTGAAGGGGAGGATGTGCACTCCCAAACCAGAACTGGGAGCTGATTTCAAGGAGGGGAGGCAGAACCATTCTTTATTTAGGAACTCAGGGAACCACAAGTAAAGCCTGAATGCAAAGTGCTGTGCTGGGAAAGTATCAAACTGGGAGATCTATAAGATACAATAGAGCTTGTTCACAAAGAGTTTTTTATATGTGAACAGAAGAATTTTAAATTCCACTTTTGGATTTTACAAGCAGCCAATAAACATGAGGCTAAAATTGGAGAAATATGATGCTAATTTTATCAGAAGCTTCACGACAGCATTGAAATCAGCAGGAGGCATTTTTGGAACAGCCCAACAATAAAAACTTGCCGTAGTCCAGTCTCAAAGGAACAATTAAACGCAGTGGTTTTCATGCATTTTGCAGATTTCTGTGCATTATTTTACTCTTTACCATTTTTTTTCTAAATGTGTAAAAAAAATCCGCTCTCATGAAAAGAAAGAGGTTTTTGTTCACCCACTTCTTAAGTTCTTTTGATTGCTTGAAATCTTGCCTTCTCCTGAACAATGGCTCCATGTGCATTTTCACAGGCCACAGGAACAATGTTGGCCTTGTGAGAGCAATCTAAGCAGTTTTCTGCTGAGGAAGTGGCATTTCAAGTAAAAACCATTACTTTCACTTTGTCACAGAACTTCATGTGTCCATAAAGTGGGCAAAACAAGTTTTAGTCTCACAGTGGAAAAGGGGCTTAAAATGCTACAATAACATGATATAATTGTCTCGTTGCATGTACACACTTGCCTGCTTCTCTCATCTGTGCATGTGTGTGTGTAGTGTGGTGTTTTCCATTGGCCCTTAGATGTTGCTGGGTGGGACGAGGGACAGAGCAGGACAGCAGCAAGCTGTGGACAGACTGCTGCTCTGTACTATCTGCTCTGTGTTACTGACATTCTGGCTCAATGGGCCATTTCAACACCTCAGCACTTTAGCACTGCAGGCAGAACTGCCTTTCTTTTCTCTCATTTATATTTAACCCTCTTCTTTCTAGACATAAAAATATGCCTTTGACTTTTCATATTGTTTTACACTTCATATTAGCTTATCTTTGCAGTTATCTTTTATCTTCTTTAGCTAAACATCAGGAAATTATTGTTGGCGCAGCAGCAGTTAAACACCGAGGCAAATAAAAAGGGCACTGGATATTTTTCTAATGTATTTTACTTTTATATAACAACAAAGTCAGACAGACATTATGCGTTATATATCTTACAGTCATCTACAGTGTGTGTGTGTGTGTGTGTTTTTTTTATTCATCTTTTTTTGGTAGTTCCTTCTCACAGCTCTTATCAGGGGGCTGTTAACTAAAGCCGACATCAAAGAGAGAAGTCAGCAAGCAAAGTGAAACATGTAGGAGCTTAAGCGTGAGATATTTCCCTTTAATTATTGTAAAAACCAAAACAGATTTCAAGATATGAGGATTGATGTATCACTCTGAGAATAAAAAAATGCCCTGAAGCTTTCTTTATTATTTCTTCATTCTGACCTCAAGATTATTCATGAAAGCAGCTAAATGTGTTTAAAGTGTCTCTGTTCATCAAAAACAAGAGACTTAAAAACTTATAGACAACTTGTTTTATCTCAAAGCATGCATTAGTCACATTTAAGAAGACTAAAAGCACTTAAACTGTAAAGAGAAAACTGAAGTAAAATTGCACTCTGTGGATAATGAAGCAAATTTAGTTGTTTTCATCACAAGTGGATAGATTTCCTGAGATCATGGACTTCTTTGTCTCATCTTTGTGTCAATGTATTGTGTGAAATATATTTTTAAAACTCAAAATTAAACAAATGGACGTTTCTCGGATAGTTTTCAGGTAAGCTATTAGACAAACAGGCCGTAAACATTTATAGGTGTTTCCTTAACGCAAAAAATATAAATGAAATTAGTTGGTTGCACAAAGCCACTTGTTTTTTTTAACTTAACTCAATCATCTCATGATAACAAGTAACAATAAGTGGAGAAACTGAAAAAGGAGATAATGGGGAAAAAGAATTTTGAGTCCTAATAAAACAACTAAATTGTTATCTTTAGATAAAGGCATCAAAATAAATCATTTCAGTAATGGCTGCTTTCAGCTTCTGTAAATATGAACTCAGTTTTGCTGTCATGCTTTTAAATGTACTTAAAGTGCTAATGGCATTACCCAGAGATGCAGAATTTCTCACCCCTGCCCACCGCTCTGGATAAACTTCACACCGAAGGGCACTTTTCATAACTGCAGGACATCACAGCACAATGAGGTTTAGTTATTCCAATTCAGGGTCAAGGTGAGTTGGAGCCTATTCCAGCAATTAGTAGGTGACAGGCAGGGTACAGGTTGGACAGGTTGCCAGTGCATCTGAGGGTAAACAGCACTCACACACACACATGCACACATACACTTCTAAGAAGAATTCAGAGTGACCACTTAACATAACATGCATGTTGTTAGAGTATGAGAGAACCTATGTAATACACATACACAGGGAAGACACGCTAGCTCCATTTCCGCACCATATGTGACACAATATTATCACTGGTTTCACACATATAACATCCAAACCCATATAAAATGATAGGAAGATATACCAAGAGCGATAGGCCCTGGAAATAAAGGGACTAAACGTTGCCAAAGAATCAGAGGGAGCACTCCCTGATGGATGCACTCTGCTCTTTTTATAACTCTGTGGGTTCAGGAAAGCTGGCTCCTGCGTGGCTATCCATGGCATATGGTTACCAGAAAGAATTTTTTGCGTGCAAGCTTACATCAGGAGCTACTGGGCGCAAGAATATGACTGTGTGCAATGTGATGTTATGATAGCATGCGTCTCCTTTGCTGGACACACTTTTAGGGTGCACACATAAAAGCAGTAATGCGGTCTGCTGCTACTAGAGGCATTTTGTATATGATCAGAGTGTTGCCACTCAGTGTAAAGTTGCAGGATAGTTGATGAGTGTTCTGGTTCAGTGTAAAGTTGCAGGTTCACATTGTACTATACTTGCATGAATGTCACTGCAACCTATAAACACTAATCTTGATCCAACACCATGTTCCAGAGTTGTTTAATGGCACGTTGACATTCATTATGTGCATTTCTCAGCAGCGTCCTAAACATGGAAAACCATAATATACAACTTTGCAGCTATGTAGCATTGCTGCAGAGTACTACTTTACCCACTGTGTCACAAGCTAGCAAACAAATAGAAACACACTGGTTGTGTTTGAATGTTTGAACATGCAGCATGGCTGATTCAGCAAATACATTGTTGAGGAAGAGAAGAAAAGCAAGACATCAAGAGACAGAACAAGACAAAAATCAAGGTAAGACTGTATTTCACTGGGTAGAGAAAGCTCACAGGTAAGATGCTAGATGACTAGTGAATTTGCAGTCAGTATACTGAGACAGTCAGCAAAGGTTCTGTAGTGCGTTTCTAAATATGAGGAAGAAAAGCATGAAGAATTAAACACATCATCCAGGACAAACAGACTTTTTGGGCAGATTCCCTCCTCACTTCTTTCCTATTTTGTTATCATTTTACATAGATTTCTTTCAAGGTTCAGCACCCCCATGTGAGCTCACTTTGTATTGGAATATTAATACCTCACCGTGATGGCACACGTGCATGTAGGTTTCATAAATGCATTCTTCTTCTCACAAAACCACTGTGGATAAATGTTCCATGGGCATCCCATTTTCCATTATATTGATCAGGTGGTGGTGCTTTTCTACTCCTTGATCTCTAATATGGATCTTAAACTGCTTTGGAGCAGGTTATCTGTTCAGTGTAAGACATACATTTACTTGTCTGTTTTTATTTATTTATTATTATTATTACTTATTATATATACAGTACATATACAGTTTATGCATACAGTGATGCACGCTGGTTATACTCAGATATTTTAGGTTGTCAGCAACATTGATAAGGTGGTACATACTCTTTTGACCACTAATAGCATCTTATTGGTCAACATTTTGACAAGGTGAAGGCAGTGTGGGTGGTCTGGGAAGGATCAGGTTTGTCCTGTTCATGCCCTCCTGCACATACAGAAAAACCTAAATGTACCCTCTTAGACCAGCAATCTCTTCATGTAAGGCATCAACAACCAGAAAGATAAGCAACCGGTCAGCTTGTGTGCGGTCTTCAGTGCCACCTCATCCCTCTATTTACACCTTTTTACATCTACTTTTCCAGACTCACTAACTCCTTCATTGGAAGCATTCCTCCTCTGTCACTCGTTTCTTCTCTGAAGTGCCCCTGTGTGTATAACAGGAATCGTCAGCATGGCTCCTCTGAAACCGAATCCTCGGAATAGGAGCGTGGTTGTAAGCTTAGGGGGAGGGTCATGTAGGTTTATGAAAGGTCACGGTAGAGTCCACCTGACAGTCCAACCCCCTTCACTGAGGAAACAGTGATCCTTTGATCATGTGACTTAAAACGATCCACTCTCCAAATGCCCTCTTGCAATTTCTGATGTTATGTAAGCGTCACAACTTGAGGATCCACCTCCTGGACCAGTGCAACAGCTCCGCCTTCAGTCCTGACCTCTTGTACCACCTCAATCCTGTGACTGTAGGACACAAAGATGGTGGTGGGTATTTGAGCCCGGTGGAAGGTGACTCTTGGTGCCAGTGTTGGGTTTCACACTCAACCTACAAAGTGCTGCGAGGTAGACACATGGTTGAAAAGAGAAATGGAGAGTGACAGAGAGTGATTGAAAGAAGAAGAGGTAAAGAAGACAAAACACCAGCATCATAAGCACCCTCACCGCTTCTATGCATGAATGTACTTCACCAAAGGGCTCACATCCTAACCACTTCTGAACACCCACAAACCCAAACACAGAGGGAAACCTTCATTTTGGTGGTTTCTGGCACTAAATTCTGAAATTTTTTATCTATCTCAGTTTGGTGCATAACTTGTTATTAAACACTGGCTTTGAGCAAACATTTTTCACCACACAAGCTTTGGTTGGGCTGATGTGGGGATAAAGTCCTCACATTTTGCATGTGGTCGTACAACTGGCGCCTCAACCACCACTAGTTAGACTCTGCCAGCTACGTATGTGAAGGTTTTTCACACATTCATGACATAATTCCTAACAGACACTTTACTGGAATATATCTGTCCAATGAAAAAGTATTAAGTCTGCTCTGCATCATCAAAAGTACCAGAGTCATTGATCAAAATTCAAGAAAGTTCATTCAAATACTATTGTGAAGCTTTCAGTCATTATCTAGTGTCTTTTGGAACAAGATGTCAGGGAATAAGTGTCACATTTAATAGGGACTTTTACTGCGACTGCATGCCTCTCTCTGATACAGGACTCCAAAAAATAAAGCACCTATCTGAACCAGTGTTGTATCTCTGGTGACCATTTTGAAACTCAAAAGGAAGATTATGGGCATTTCTGGACATAATATAGACACATCAGAGGCAATGTAGTGTGCATTACTTGCACAAAGATTCATCAAGATGTGGGAAGTGGGGACACTTGGATTCAAACTCTCAACCTTCTGCCTGACATATGACCACTTTTCTTACTGAGCTACATCCAGGGTGCTAATTAAACCAAGGATTATGTGAAACTCGTTTTAAAGAGGAGTTTAGCCTTTTTAAAGGTTCAGATCTAAGTTTAGTTTTCAGGTTCTGCCCGTCTCTATGGAGACACGGACAACCCGACCTCTGAATGCTGAGGCTGTTTTGACATCTGCCTGCACTGAAGAAAAATCCACTTGCTCATTCACCTCTTGTGATTACAACAGTTCATCACAGGTATAATTTATAAACAGTAAAACAGACTCGACAGTGACAGACACTGTTAATGTGACTGATTATACGCCAACTTTGTCTCTGTCTCTCACACATGGGACATTTTCTGGCTCGTGCCATCACATTCTTTTCCCTCTATATGTTTGTTGCTGAGCCTCGTAGCTGCCAAATCAAGCAGGCTAAATATATCTCTCAGCCTACAGTGAATTTAGGACTTTTATTACCACACCCATATGCTGCTCTGTGTGTGCTGCCAAACCAAAGCAACAGTCACTGGAAAGACTGCTGCTCAGACATGAAAAAGGACAAAATAGGACTGGCACATCCCGGTCACATATGAGACAGACAAAATCCTAAAAGGGAATCCATCCAAAAATATCCTCCAACTTCATCTAATATGAGACCAGAAGCATCGTCCAAACATATGTTACACTGTAAAGGAGGACAGGCTGCTGTGTGGCTGAGTGTTCGGGTTGGTGCGAATGCAGGTAGAAAGGGATTACCTTTATGATTCCAGACTTACTGATTGCACAGAACAAACATGGAAATACATCAGTGGTGCCTGATAAATGTTTTAAGACTCCTGAAAATAGGATAAATGGACAGACTCAATTTAAGTGCGTGAGAAAGAACGATGAAGGTGGGAGTGAAACTGTTTGCATATCCTAGATTTCTTATCAGAGGCGTCACCTGAGATGGAGATTTAATGTCACTCTGACCTTAAATCTGCTTCTGACTACCCTGTTGAAAAGAGTACCAACCCAACTCACACACACACACACACACACACACACACACACACACACACACACACACACACACACACATCATAATGTCTGCAAACACTTCTTATCTTTTGCAGCAAAGAGAGATCAAGTCCTCCAGGAAACTCCTTGTTTAAATCATATAATTGCTCCAGATTACTCATTCAGTTCCAACATGTTTTTAACTTTAAGTTTAGTGTAATATTAGATCTAGTTAAATACTAGTTTTAAATTTAGCTTTAAGATGCACCTGTGCATTTAAGACAGTGATGGATCCCGTACTCACACCCACACACAGGATTGAAATGAGTCAGTGGATCATGTTGTTTAGGGGTACGGTGAGTGCCAAGGATACAAATGCTGGATGAAGCAGCAATAAATGAAAGCAAACAAAGTCTTTTGATGACTTTCTCAGACAAAGAGGTTTAAAAAAGTAGTAAATCCATTGCAAAGCAAGACATCTGAAACATCTGAGATGCAAGTAACCTGCAGAAAAGTGAGCTCGCAAATAAACTTTAAAACACAGAATAGGATACATTTAGGGATTAATTATTCATGTATTTTTATTATTCATTTATTTTGCTTTATGTCAAAGCTTTTAATCCACTGTGGGCTTTAGAAATGGCAACAGCTGTTCAGCTGGGCGTATCTCCAGCAACCAGAAAAACACAGTTTTTAAGGTTTTGCATCATATTTTCAACTAAGTGAATGCTTCTGAAGCGAGCTTTAAATATAGTAATATGTTTTCAGTTCTTCTTACCTCTTATATATTACCACTGCAGACACACATGCAGCATCCTTAACCTTTGTCTCTTTCTTACAACATTTGGAGACTCAGTAACAATGCAGAGACATTTATATTGGTGCAAATAACTGATTCAGCAACAGAACACAACTCCAACATTATTGTAGGTGAAAGGAAAGAAATTGACAAAACAAGACATGAGACAGGAGTCAACATCAAACTGATTTTAACACATAGGACAGAACTAAAAGAAGAGTTGAGATGCAGGCCTGATGTTGAATTAATTTAAAGCCAAACTGGAAACCAGAATGTGAAAAGTTAAGTGGTGTTGCCTCAAACAAGGAGATAAACAGACATCCTCAGCTGTGCCTAAAATGCATATAAAACTACAGGCAAACATCACAGTAACTGTGGATAAGTGAGTATGTGCAGATGGGACAAACAACAGAAATGAGAGCTAAATCAAATGTACTCATCAAATGTGATTTCATTAATGACATCTTGCTATTTCGGGTTAAACTCAAAAGCTTCTAGTCATTGTGAACAAACTGTTTGCAATTGAAGACATGGCACTTTTTAAAATGTAATAAATATTATTATATTTAGCAGCAAAGACACAGAAGCAAGCCTGCCGATCACAACAACAAATAAATTGATGCCAAATAGTCACCGTTACAAACTCCATTTTACACAGCAGGTAAACAGATAAGCTAAAAGTCTGTTTGGAGTTTTGTTTTTCCTTTAAAATCATTTTTATTGCTCCACTTAAAACCCTTTCATGTATTTTACAATGAACAGCACGTCCACTGCTCTCCACTGTGTTACATAAAACAGCTACATTAGTCAGCCGTCTCTCTGCAGAGGTTCAGTCTGATGTTACATCGGATTGGACGATTTTTAAGGCAGCAAGAAATCACCACTGACAACCACATGAGGGGATCCAGGACTTTGTGCTTTTGTGGGAACCTGAGCTGTGTTAGACTGGGGGTAAAAGGGAAAGTATGCTTCCAGTGTGGACATCCTCATCGTCCTCTGTCAACACAAGCTCGTCCGGTACAACCGTGAGAGCGGATGTTCGGTGAGTCGGTCAGGCCGTGGTCATCCAGGAGCTCGGTTACTTGTCCTCCACTGCTGAGGATGGGCTGTGGTACAGTACCTGGGGGGATCTGTAATGTTATTCCCTTGTAGAAGAAAAGAAGGAAATGGTTTGTGCTGTGGAGAGAGGCTGGGAAAGAAGCAGCTGTGAAAACACAGATTCCAGCAGCCTGCACCTCATGTGGTGCGAGTATATTTGAAGATTTGGTGAGAGAAATGTGGAGAGGGATAGATGATTGTTCTTTGCTACTCGATGCTCTGACGTCTGCTGATCCTGAGTTCCTCCAGAGTTTAGATGTTGATTTCAATCCTAATGTCCAGAATGAGGACAAAGTCATCACCCTGCTTTTTCAGGACAACTGGACGATGATTTTCTGAACAGAACATCTCCGATGTTTGATTGTTTTTCCAGCTGATCAGATCCGATCTGCACTTCTCATTAAAGTCCATCTCATTGGCTTTTTTATGTATAAAGAAACGACAGGAAGAAAAGACAAGAACAGGCTTAACTTTTATTTGCGAGTTTATGACAAATATCTCCTATGTTGTTAAATTCATTAAGACAAGCCCAGGTGCAAGAAAAATGTCCGGCAAAAACAATAAAAAAACATTTAAGCTTTTTTTCTCAATGCTGATTACCAGATCAACCAACCACAGAGCACATTTTTCCCTTAATCATTTCCATGCATCTCACAGGGATTGAGAAAATTACTGTCATAAGTGGTACACAAACATACGCTGCTCCCTTCTTGTTAAAGTAAACACAGAGGAAACCCTCTTTCTGTTTACCAGTCACCAAACAAGTACAGCAAATTAATCTAAATCAAAACATTGTGAAGGGCAAATGGTTTCTGAAGGTAGCCTTCCTGTCTGACTTGAGCAGTAATCCCATTTGAAATGTAGGTAATGCTTCAGATTTCAGTCCTCTAATTCTGCAAGCTGCTATAAGGTTTCTCCATTTCCCTCTTTCTGCATCTTGCAGGCACAGCCTCTCATTTCCCCCCAGCTACAGTCATTAATTAGTGCTCGTTTATGGAAAACAGATGACTTATAATGAATTAGGTCCATGTTTTGAATTGCTTTAATACTCTCATTCCAGTTCAGCATAAAAGCATTCCAATACTCCAACCCGAGGGCCAAAATTCACAGAAATTTGAGAGTGGTGGAACAACTGGGATATGAGTGTCAGACCCACATACTCACAGGTCCTCTTTTCTGTCCTCTTTGCTAAGCATGTCTGTACTGTTTCCCAGGTGCAGGATGTTTTTATGGGATAGCCAGACAGGCTGATTGATCAGGCACTGCAGAGTCTACATTTACAATAATCAGTCTTTCATCTGCAGCAATACCTCATGAAAACTCTGCCATCAAGATTAAACCCAGGCCCAGCTGCCATATCTTACCTTACCCCATGCTTTCCCTTGGACTCAACTCCTTCCAGACATTTTGTGGTTGCATCTCAAGTTCTCCACTTCATGAGTTTTTCCTGATTAATGCCACAGAACAGAGTAGATAAGAGAGATTATCCCGCCTACTCCTTCTGCTAGACTTTTAGCTCAGACACAACATTTTCCTCCTGGTTGTCCATCATCTCCACAGACTCAGTGATAAAAAAGGAGTTACACCACTCACAAACTGGTGATGTGATATTCATCAGCTTTTAAAATGGAATTAAATGCAACCTTAATCCTGGTCATTGTTTACTTGATAAATATTTAGTAAAATAAAAAAAATAGAAAAACTTTATTTGAACTGCAGTGAATTGTATCTTTGAAAATGAGACAGTTGCTGTTTATTGATGCTGTATAAATTAAACTAAATATACCTGGAGGGGGTGATTCGGAAGCTTCAAGCTGAGATAATGGGAATTAATTAATTGGAATAATAACTGGAATGTGTTGGGTTATTGGCTCACTCCTCTACAATGCTTTTTTTTAATTTTGGTTTGCAGACAGTCATTAATGTACCGCTCTCTTCATGCCTGGTTAAGGTCTGGTCTTTAACTGGATCATTGCAAAACGCCATCATTATTATTTATTTTTTTACTCTTTATGTTTCAGAATTTTTGAGTGTGTTTGGGGTAGTTGTCTTCATGCAAGCTTTAAATTCCATCAAACTTTGACCATCAAACCGATGGCCTCAAACCTTTACTCTATAACAGGGGTAGGAACCTTCGGTCCTCAACTGCCACAGTCCCCACAATTCTATTCTATTCTATTCTATTCTATTCTATTCTATTCTATTCTATTCTATTCTATTCTACAGGCATTTAGCAGA
>JBAMHV010000012.1:20008886-20023134 GCA_037177535.1 Pseudomugil gertrudae
ATGTATGTATGTATGTATGTATGTATGTATGTATGTATGTATGTATGTATGTATGTATGTATGTATGTATGTATGTACGAGTATGTTTATCGTGTATTTTAGATTACAATTACTAAAATATTTCAATGTTCTTTGAAGTGTAATATTTAATTTGTCATTATTTTTTAATAATGATTCTCGAACTAGCAATTTATCTAATATGCATGTTTTTGGACTGTGGTAGGAAGCTGAAGTACCCAGAGACACAGCATGCATGCATGGGGAGGACATGTAAGCTCCAGTCATACAGAAACCAGCTGGGCAACTGGGAACAATGGGAAACTAAACGAAGGCAAGGTTTTCACATTTACTTTGGTTTTTATGTTACTGAACACAACTAGAGTAACTACAGATGTAAGAAAATATCAGTACATCAAAATATTGCAATACTTTGTGTGACAATATTTTATTGATAATCAAAAGAATTGTATTGATTTTTTTATGAGCAGATCTTTACTCATGAGGCAGATTTTAGTTTCTTTCTTTATCATTATATAAAGTGTTTTCATTTACTCTGCAGTGAAACGTAGACCCCCTATTTTTGTCCAGTAAGTTGGCTCAAAATATATAGAAGCTTTGAGTGTTTACCATGCATTGACAGTTTTCTTACCATTAAAATTTTTTTAATAAAAAATCATACATTTTTGCCTTGTTTATAGTATCACAATATATTGCAATACATTGTATTATTACTCCTGTACTATAATATATATTGCACGAGGGCTGCAGTCCTGCAAGTGTTAGAAACTTCTGTGCTTGTTCACACCTGACTCAAATCAGTGGGTAATTAGCAGACTTGTGCAAAGTTTGATGTTATGCTTTACAAAGAGCTGCTAATTAAGGCTGGTGTGTGTCAGGTGTGCTGCAGCAGGGAAAATGCTAACACTTCAGGACTGTGACCCTTTAGGCTGGAGTTGCTCATCCCTGGCATATCATATCGCCAGATTCCTGCCAATACCCACCCCTAATATTTAAGATGAGTCATGTTTTCTCTCATTGTTTTATCTGGTGTGGAGTTTCACACATGCAAAAAATGAACAGAAAACGTTTTGCTGTAATGTCTGTTCATGAAGAGCCATTTGTATTAAGAATCATTGTTTATCAATAGCTGATATAATGGACAATAAAACTCAGAAATATGAAACAATCATAAATTTCAAGTCTTAATTGGCAAAAAATGTTATAATTATTTCCTTTTTTCAGCTCATGCTGCTGATTTGTTGAGTGAGAACTGCTTTAATTTAACTGGAAAAGAAAAAAAGGAAAAGAAAAGAGCACAGAGAACATGATTTCCTGCAGCCCAGCCTCATTAGCAGAGTAAAGTCTGTCTGAGACATTTTTGGCTGTAACTTCATAATTACTCTGTAGCAAAGCTGTCCATCACAGTCCAGTATGCGACATAGTATAATTTCCTCTGCGCTTGACTCTTTGTCAGCTAGTAAATTTGTCACATTTTAATCAGTGAGTACAAAACTGTGACTGCCGTTAACATAACCTTTAATTTAAGTGCTTAGTTCACATATTCTGTCCATTTATTTTCCAGCAGCCTCATGTAAAGTCCAGCTGCTACCAGCACTCATCCTGTACATTTTCTGTAAATGCTTGACAGGCTAAATACTTTCCATGCCACACACAGAAGCACAGAACAAATCAAAACAAAAAAATTTCAGGCTCCATTTATTACTGGACAAAATGATGTTTTGAATGTCAGGAATAGACTGAACATCTGGCTGGAACATAATCCAGTTAAAAAGCCTAAAAACTCTAAATACTGGCTTATCTACTTACTGTGTAAGTAGTGTCTGTGGATTGCGTGAAATCTCTAATGATAATGGAAAAATAAAAATGTTACTGTTAACATGTTTAGTTACTTCGGTGTTTGTGCAGTAATTGCTGTGTGATGTTTGTTTTCCTATACCCATGATATACATCCACATAACCAGACAAATGTCAGCTAAAAGCTCAATAATGTCAAATTTTGGAACCAGAGGAAAATTAAAACTAAACGCACTTAAAAAGAATAACCTTAAAAAACAATTGCAAAATGACCAAGGTGACCGTGAAGTGTTCATAAATAATTCATATAAAAACATAAAAAAGAGTGTTGTTTTTGTTTTATATAGCCGATGATGTAAAAGCACTTTCTTAAAATAAAAATAGTAAATGCTGGTTTTAACCTTCCTACAGTAGTCTCAAAGTCTTCTGATGATCTCTTTTAAAAGTCAAATGATTGATAATGAAAAGCAGCAGATGGTCAGAACTGTGAACTGAATTGTGTATAAAACAGTGATATCGGCTCCACTTGGTTGCATGAGCTGATCGTTTACTGAAAAACATCATTCTCTGACTTAAAGACTTAACTCACAAACCACATTACACCTAGATCACAATCCAACATCAGTACGTTGTTCTTTTTACTGCAGAAACACAGGTAGCAAAGTGCCTTAAGGAAGATGTTTATCTACCTGTAATAGCTGTAAAGTTAAGGAATAGTGTAAAAAAGCAAGAACACATTCATATGACAGCAAAAAAAAAGGCAGATAAAACCTATTTTACTGAAAAACACCTCAAGGAGGATTTATCAGACTCTGGAGTGATGCTGTACAGCCTGTACAAATAAGGTTGTTGTGGAGAAGTCAGGAAAAGAAAAGCTTTCATGTGTCTTTACAACAAAACTCAGGGTCATAAATTCACTAATGAAACAAATGTACTTTGGATCTTGTAGGCTAATGAAATGATCAAATTTATTGATAGTGAAATGCAGTTATGTATGAGGAAAATATGCAGATTTTACTGGCACAAATAGTTTTTTAACATTGAGGAACAACAATGCTTCAGGCTTGTGTTACAGTCAGCTGCACAGAGACGTTTTCACTGGTAAAGTAAAGAATAAACCAACTCAAATCTGAAGCTTAAATCTTTTTTAATGCCTTATGAAGGGAAAAACTAAAACTGAAAGGAGGTTGGACTCTGCAAGAAGGTGCTGAGCACATCTCACACCCCCATTTCAAATCATACTAATAATCAAAGTAATCCTACTTGAAATATTAAAGAAATTGTCCCTTATTAGCTTTATGTCATGTGGAAATCCAGTGTTTTTGTCCTACTTACTGACAGTAGCAGAAAATCTGACCAAACTATTGTATGCTGCTGTAAATGATACATTGGATGCTGTGTTTCGTTGGGCAAATAATAATAATAAAAAAGTCTTGGAAAATTAAATGAGGTTTTCAGAGTTTAGGGGCATTTGCCTTGCCAATCTCAATATAATAACTGTAAAACTATTACAACCTGAGAAGTGTTTGTACTGGCAGCTTGCCAGAGCAGGGGCTGTAAAGCAGTGCCATGTGGGACTGACCGCCATGTGCCTACATTTCATTTCTACACCTATGGACCGGCACTATCTGTTTATAGTGCTACAACTGCACCAATAAGACACATTCAAGAATGACATAAATTCATTGTTGATGTCGGTATTATCTGATGTTTGCCAGGAAGCTGCAAAATAAAAGCTTAATAATTCCCTGTTATTGCTTTTCCATCAGAATGACGTTTTGGGCCTGGGTCCAGCACCCTTGCCAGCATCTATAAGGCATCACTTATTTCTGCCCGTGTTTGAAGGAATGTATTTCATTGGTTTCTTCATAAAAACTGAATTTCAATCTAAAGAAGGACTTTGGAGTAGATTGCAGACGTATTTATGAGGGCTGCCAGGTTGTTAAAGGAAATCCCTCTGTGGACGCTTTGGTCGGTGTGTGAGGGACACGTCTCAGCTTGGTTCTTACCACTGCTGGACCCTCTGTATGCAGAGGACAAAAACATACAAAGACTGTAAGACATTAGTCACAGGAGGAGTCCGAAGTCAACCCTTTTTTATGTGGTTTGTTCCTCTCAATAAGCTATTTTACTACTGGTTATGATATATGGAGTTAGCTAGCTGTGTGTAACAAATCACATGGAAGGTATAGGGTGTCTATTAGGGAATTAGTATCCACCTACCTATCCATCTACCTTCTGCTTGTGTGACGATAACTTACATACTCCCAAACTGGTTGGTGGCTGGGAAGTGTGCCAGAACCACTGAAAGTAAAGAAATGAGAAGGGTTTTGATCCCAACAGGCCAAAGCCAGGGAGAGATTAAAGGTGGCTTCAGAAAAAAAAACATTTCTGGAGGTGGACAAAAATGACATTTACTCCACAGGATATTTTCTTTTCTACACGTGAGACTCATTCTTACGTGGAGAATGAAAAGTGACGCTTTTTAGCTTGTATCATTTTACGCAGTAGCTGTGTTGTGAAATCATTTATAGATATTCTGGGTGAGAAATGAAAGGGCCTCTGTTTCTCCAAAGTTTGCATAGCCTAGACAAGAAAACGCAGAGCTGAAAGTGCTGATATGACCTGAAAGATTAGACGCAGTTCTGTTATTCCTCTGGAAAGTGGAATCAGTGCTGGTGTGATTTACCACCCACATTTTAAATGCAACATTTGATCTGAAGATTGTAATAAACTGAGAATCAAAATCTTTAAATGTGTCATTCAGTCGATGTAACAGGAAATAAATGATTCATTCATTCATTTTCTATACTAAATTTAATACAAATCATGGCTGCGGTGAGTGGGAAGGGGGGGTGCTGGAGCCTTTACCAGCAAATTGCAGGCGAGGCAGAGAGTACACCTGGACAGGCTGCCAGGTCGTTGCAGGTCTTTACAGGAACGCACTTTACATTTCTTCACTTTATTCAATCTCACATTGCTTCTCACTTGTTTCAAAGCAACAAAAGAAATACCTTCTTCCAGAACTTAAAGGATTTTTAAAAAAGGCTGTCTGGCTTTATTTCAATGAGTAAATGTGTATTACTGCATCACATCATGTCTAATCTTGTAACCCTGCGGTACCCCCATGCAGGTAGGATAAGTGCAAAAATGTTTGTGCTTGAATTTATCTAATTTTGTTCTGCTTCAGCAGAGATAACTTTCACATGTTGAATAATGATCAGATATTTAGAGCTGTATCTGAATGATCTCAACAGGATGTTCATATTCACCCTGGAAGGATTTGTTTGTTGCATTTCATTTTTTCATTTTTGCCATGTGTCATCTTCATCTACCAGCAACAATACAACAATAGCTACACTTATCAAACCTCACAAGTATTCCCTGTGACTCAAAAAGTATTCAGGTGGATCTTGTGGTTGCAGAGACACATTTGTTCTGTTATGTGTTTGCAGTTTTCTATTTAACAACTTGAGTCATTAAATACTTTTCTGGGATACAAGCAACTGTTTTAGATATTCTCCCAGTCTTGTTTAATATCACATTTCAGTTTCTAACAGTTCAGGACCTGCTTTGTTGTATTTTTATAAGATGATGAGCAAAATGCACGAGTGTCAGTTTACTGTGGAGTCAAATAACTGCAGGAAGGTTTGATGTTGTTTCGGTGAAACAAACAAAAACTCCCCTGAAGAAGGTATAAGTTTTAGTTGTGCATGTTACTCGTGTTCAGTGCACCATTCGTTTAATCGCTGTCTGAGTAAGGGTCACAAAGAAGCTGGAGCTTTTCACAGCAAATAGCAGATAAGAGGCAGGTACACACTGGACAGGTTGCCATTGATGTCCAGTGGACCAATGTCCTCCATATCATCATAGATGAGCTTCCTTTAAATCTGTTTATTTTTTCTTTATAATCAGCAGGTTTTCTCTCTGCAAGGCAAAGTTGTAACTTTGGTGATTGCAGTTTTGAATGTTGTCTGAAAACAACATTCAACTGAGGTGTTGTTCAGTTCGTGCAGTTATTTCAGATCTAGTGCTGTGTCTGTTTTAATAACGAGTCATTTAAGGAGCTAAGCATTGTTGCTCCTCACTTTCTAATTTATCCTCCTGCTTACAAGGATTTCTCTGGACTCCCTGATACTTAATATCTTTTGCTATAGATGATCAAATCCAAGACATTATGTGGAGTTTAAGATGCATAAGAATGTTTTTATATTCAATCATATTGGTATGATTGTCACAATATTTACACCTCTTTAAATTTAAAAGAGTGCTAAATAATATTGTTAGCATCAAATTTTCTTTTTGCCACTTTAATTTGATTTAAATATAAGTTTATGGGCATTGTCAGTCTTTGAAGTCTGCTTCTGCTCAGATCTTTATTTTACAGCTTTGAGTAAATACTGTTATTGTGTTTATATATTTGTCTCCTCTAATCCATGATTGCTTATTTTGTTAAAAGACTTGTTACCTAACCATAAAAACACAAAACTGTTCTTGTAAGGTCAGAACAACATTTGATCTGTCTGTAAAAAGATGATTTATGCAGTGTGGTTAAAAGCTAAAAATAGAAAAATCTCAAGATAAACACAACAATGTGAGCAGTTAGCTGTTATAAAGAGGAGCATTTTTCAGAAATCCACTAAGCTAAGCTCATTTTGAAACAAGGATTTTGACAAAGTTTCACTGCATTATCAGTGAAAGGCAACACTCCCCTCTGCTGTTCATATGCTGTACTATTCACCAGCCTTCATTCATTTTCATTCATTTATTCAACCCTCATATAGTGTAATATATTAATCAGGAAAACATCACTTTATCTAAACAAGATTACACTCAGCACATTTATATGGCTCTAGCAATAACAATGTCTGTCATTCAGACCAAAAACAGATTTTTGAAATGCATAGAAACATAATGAAATGACATGAAACAAACATATGGGTCAGGGGTGAATCAATCCTGCATTTAAAATTCGCTCAGTGGTGTGAAGGCAACTCTTCTGAACAAACAAAGGACATATTTACTATATTAAAAAATGTCTTTTCTTTTTTAAATGGACATAGTCTGTATTAGAATCATTCATATTTTATTAACCCTAAATTAAATTGTCTCATTACAGTGATGAGAGCAGAGCACTTGCTTGCTTCTGCAGGAGAAACATTTCCAAACCGTTTTGGGGAGGGTCGGATTGGATAAGGCATGTTTTGGTTTTCAGGTCGTTGTTTTGCGACCTTCAGTTCTGCAGCTGGGATCCTGGAGCCCAAACAGCCGAATAAGATGGTTAATTTGCAGCACCTTCCTTCTGACCCATCGCTCGCTCAAAGCGGTTGGAAAAAGCCCGAATGAGTTCTGGCAACACAAGCCATCTGCCAACCTGAGCCAGGATGGCATCCAGCTTTGTTCCCTGCTCCTCGGTGTGAAGAGTCAGAGCTTTCAGGGAGCGAGAGATGCCCTGAACATCTGCTGCAATCCTACGCAGCAGCTTCAGGAATTTGGAGCACATAAGAAATTCACTTACTCCAAATATGAGAAATCCCATGATCATGAAGCCGAAAATGCACAAATCCTCAACATCATCAACCGAGAGACTTCTGAGACACACCGGACGCCAGCAGGCCCACGGGTCCTCAGCGTATTCAGCGGGAAAGGCCCTGGTCGGGCAGGTGGTTTCTCCTCTCACTGCCTTGCGGGTGGAATAAACTTGATCAATAGCATTTAGAGCCCAGTTTACCAGATCCATGTTTTAGTGTAGACAAGAAAGAGGAGAAGTGCTCTCAAAAGAAAAGTGGCATGCAGACAGACAGAGCAAATAACACAAGAGGTGGGGAGAGAAATTAGAAGCGTCCGCTCTGCTCAAGAGCCAAAGAGAAACAATCAGTGGAAGGATGAATTACCCAGCCGCCATGCATGCAATAACACATAGCAACACAGACATTCAGCTAGGAAAACAATCAGTTAAACAGTCTGACGTAAAAGTGATGTGGTGTAAAAACAATTTATATAACATGTACTCACCCACTATGTAGTTTTTACGGTAAGAGTTTCTTCAGATTGGCTCTTTTACACTGGAAAGTCTTCCTTATTTTCCAAAATGAGAGAATTCCTGCACACTTTTTTAAATTCCAAGCATAATTTCTGGCCCCACAGCAGCACGCTATGCTAAACTTCAATCATGTTTATAACCAGGGTTTTCAGCTGAAAATGTTCCTTTAAGAGTGATAAACACAGTGAAAGACATCGTGTAAAATCTCATGAACCTGATGGAGTTTAACACACAAGTGAAATATATTATTGGACTGTTATCTGTTATTGGACTATGTTATCTTATTTTTATTGGTTTGTTTTTCATCTGTAAAAGTTGCAAAAGGAAAAAAAAAGACTAAACTTACTTAAACAGACCTTTAAAAATCATGCTTTTTTAATATCCAATTAATAAACGATCATTTATTAACTTACAGGTAAGGCTTGTAAGGAAAGGTATGTTTGTTCCCTGCAAAAGTCTCCTGTTGGTATTCACATTTATTTAGTTTAAAGCATCAGATGTGTGCCACTGATGTATGAATGACATGAAATTGGCACCTAACTGAGAGATGTGCATGTTGGAATGAGATCATGAAGCAAGGGGCAATCCCATATCTCCGTAATCAGAGACCAGACTGAAGAATGAGAACACACATCCTCACATAGACAGAATCATCACAAAGTACAGTACCTGCAGTATTTGGAAGTGATGATGGAAAGGCCTGCTGAGAGTACAGAGGTTTATTATTTGAGTATTTGTGAGGACAGGTTGGATGTGCCGTTTATGCAAATGACCACCACATTCATTTGATATTAAAATACCCTTGGTTTTGGAATTGGATACCATACTACAACTAAATGTGACCTAACTGGTGATCAGTATGAGGTGATGAGTTGTTGCAGAATATAGATCTTTCACACACTACCAAGGTCACTTAATAGTGTGAAAGACATGTGAGACACTACTAAAGGACACTAGCATGTGGGGAAGAATAAGCAGAGTGGGAAATGGCTGATATGTTTGCTGTTATGGGGCAGTTATCCATCCAACAACTCATTTAAATTTGGCAGGTGATTTTGGCATATTTTGGAGCACCTCCCACATGCTTATCTGTGTTGCTCATTCCACAGAAACATAATCTTTACAAGTTATTTTTTGTTGTGTAAATGTGATTAATCATACTTTGCAATGATTAATAAAACAACACCATTTAGTTACAATAACAGGGAAAAACAATCAATGATTTGTGTGTTTTAGTACAGCTGCAGTGCATGTTAACCTGCCTTAATCTCATAAAACTCACCTGCAGTGCCATTCAGTTTCAGCTGGTTTTAAAATGTTTATTTTTCAGTCTCAGTTAAGTTTTATCAGTAATTTAGCGCATGCCATTAACATAACCGTCCATTTAAAGAAAAATGAAGGAAAAGTGGTGACTGAATGCCTTTGAGTCCAGATAGAATTTCCCATGATGCATTGCTTTATTTTGCCTTGTAGCTCAGGGAGACAGGACACTGCCAAGCACAGCCACCCTTCGCTCTCCCGGACCGAGTCGAGCCCCTCGCAGCATCCCCGACATGCCCTGCAAGCTGGAATCCGTCTAGCCGGTACGGCTAAACCGGGTAACGACCACCGAAAACATTTTGGACGCTCCTCGACGGCCTGGTGTTTTTTATCTGGAAGGTAAGCTCCAAGGTGGATAACGTTAGGGTTGTGTTGCAGCATCTTTAGCTCTCTAGCTAAGCTACATCAATAAATCGACGTAATGTACGCAGTTCACATGTACGGACAGATATGTACATTTATTAGCATTTTAAACATATTTATAGACCGTATGTATGGTTTTCCACAGCATGTTAATGTTGTTTTAGTTGTCTTTTTCTATTTTGAAGCTTCGGTAGTTTAGCAAGTTGATTTCGATTACATATTAACTCCTGCAACTGCTTTAAAATGGTTATTTAAGCGTTAGAAAAATACATAATAACAGTTTTGCGGCTTTTTTTTTATATATATGCGCAGTGTTTGGAGATATCTGTTGCGGTATGGCTCATATGCCCTGTCATCTGAAATCCTTTACATATCAGATGATCTCCATATTAAGCGATTGGCACATTTTCTATTGTGTGCAGCATCAGTTTGGGTTTTTATCAGGAAGATTATGTAAAAACAGGCTGATGAGTTTGTTTGCAGTGTCCGACAGTGGACAGTAATAACTACACATTAGTTACGAGGACAGCTTTTTAAGATGACCTATGCAGTGAAGTGGTATCCTCCATTACAGTAATCATAAGCGTGAACGTTTTCAAGTCTTTCAGAGTTCCCGACGCTTAGGGTACACGACAAGTAATAAATAGTTTAATAACGATAAAGTGGATCCAGGCTTTGGTGATCTTACAGCATTTGAGTGAAGAAATGACCTCTTGGCAGCTGTATTTCGGGGTGCTGTCCGCAATGCAGGTGCTGAAATTAAAAGTATGAAGCGCCCCTGCCAGCCAATGCGTGTGTTTCCATCCTCCATACAAACCGAATTAAATAGTTACATTTCAATGTGCTACAGATTTCATACACTTTTGATAAGCAACTATTTACATTAGTAACGTGCACATTTGCGTGCAAAGATGGAGCTTCATGACAGGAAGTGTGCTGTCTTGTTTTCAGGATTCAGACTTGCTAATGTTTCAGGCTGCTGCAGTTAATTGATTATTTATGTTGTCTGTATAGGGGAAATGCTGTTTGGTGCATTATGAAAGAAAAAAATATGAAGGGACACCCTAGTAAAACATTTAATAAAGTTAATTGTTTATATTATATGTTCTAATGTTTTTTACTTGAATGCTTTTTTATATAACTTTGATCACCGTGTTGTAAGGCATGAGCCATGTTGATACTGAAGTTGGCTTAGGCCGTGTATTTGCAAGTCGAAAGCTTTCTGAGCTATTCTAGGAAAGAGCTGGGATGAGAGATATGCTTGCAGTGCGGGGTTTACCGGAAGGACTCCACATTACTCATCAATAATAGATTATCTCCTCATCCTCTATGATGCAGCTCTGCCTGTATTTGTCATTATCAGCCAGCAGTCTGATGATGGCATGCTTTTTTGTCCTCTCTAATCTCTGACATTAAAAACATTGAGACACCTGCTAAAACTAGAGAGTGCGTCCTGTCAGGTGTCATGAGATATATTATTCATGTTATTGAGCTGGTGATGTAAGAGAGAGAAGCTCTGGGATGTTTTATTAAAGCACAATTGTGTATGCATGGAGACACTTTCTCTCCACTGAAGAAGGGGTGTTTCATAAGGATCAATGTGCTTTCAACCCTTTGCCATATATCCCGGTCTGACAGGGTGGAGATGTTGGAGTGAGTGATTCCTTCTCCTCGTGGCTTTACTAAGACAAGGACATCCAGTAAAGACAGGGAGGAGGAAGATGAGGCAGGGCAGGAAAGAAAAAGGTTTTTTTTAGACCTGCCACACCCAGCAACATCTAATATGTATTAATGTATTGAACTTTGTGTTTTCTTTTTTAATAAATTATTATGTTACCGCTGAATTTATTGGGTCGTAGAGTATCTTTCAGGAATTTAGGAACACTTACACTTTATGTTGCATGAGCGTCCAGCTGCCTGTCCTCATGAAATGCATTATAGATAGAATTAGTGTATAGTATATTAGATTACTGTTCAGATGGTTGTTGCTTGAATGCTCACACAGCACTGTCTGGCTTCTAAATCAATAACCTCATTTCAGTGATTTGTTGGGAATTTCAGCAAGCTCTTACTTGTACAACACAACTTTAGAGCTGCCTGCGTGATATTTTGTAGGTTCCTCTTGTGTCATTAAAACAAAGGGGAGTGGGCAGCATGCTGATTTGTTGGGCAGGAAAAAGGAGCTGCAGTTTGGAGAGTGGTGTCTAGGCTGATGGAACTTGTTTTAGCACATCCTAAAGATGCTGTTTACTCTCAGTAGGTAGGAGATCTTGCTCTATTTTTTCCTTGAGCTGTTCCTGAGCACAGTATGGTGGTGTGTGTTGTCTTTTTGGTAACAGCCACTGCTGTCAGGGATTGCTGCATCCATGAGGGTGTGGTGCTTGATCTCTAGCAATGGTTGGTAGATGTAAAAGAAGCATTTACATGATTGCAAGGTCCCAAGATTTGTCAAGGAAATTTGGACTGTATGAAAGTATCATAGCTAGTCACAAGTCTCATTTACTGTATTGATAAACCCAATATTGATTTTATATCATTTATAATATAACATATAGCATTTTATATAATCTGCATGATTACATTGTTTTGGAAGCACCAAACAGTTGTGTTTGTTTTAGAAAAATAAAGTAGTTTTTGTACAAGTGTTTCATTTAATCACAATTGATTGTAGATTACCTAAGGCAGTTTGCAGTCAGTGCAAAAGGGGAGCATTAACCAAAGCTTAATGTTTGTAAAGGAAACGGTGAGAATTAATGATCTGTCTGGTTTATAGTCTTCCTCTTCCCTTTAAATTTTCTTTTATCTCTGTGTGGAGGTTGGAAGGCCAGTGTGGGTCCGAACATAAATCACCATGGCATCGGCCAATGTTACACTGGAAAATCAGCTGCAAAGTGCACAGAAAAACCTTCTCTTCCTCCAGCAAGACCATGCTAACACACTAAAGGGGCTACACGCAGAGATTCGCCGATTGCAGCAGCAATGCACAGGTGAGCTTTTCTGTGCAACCTGTCATCGTGATTACTTGAGAGATTTCCAACATGCAGGACACTTAAAAAGTAGCAAGGCAATGCCAATTGTTTTAGGGGTTTTTCTGAATTGAGAACAGGGACAAATGTGTTGCTTTGATAGATGTTTAATTGCAAAAGTCTGCAAGATATTGTGGCTCTACTACTGAACTTCACAGGAAATCTGTCAGCTGGCACTGTAGTGATCAGGATATCTATATGTTACAATAATAATGATAATAATAAACTCTGTCTTCTTTGGATAAATGCATAGAAAAAACACTTTGCATGATTTCTCCTTAATTATTTGCATCCTTGCTCAAACAAGAACTTTTATTAATCCTATTGAAGATGAATCTGCCTTTAGGAAAGCACACGCTTTTCCCAAACATACTTTGCTGCTAGTTAGGCTTTGCTGTCTGATAGCTGCCTCTTTCCAACGTCACGCAACATGTGCATTAACCTCTTCTCACTTTTTCCACAGAACTGACATATGAGCTCACAGTGAGAAGCTCTGATCCCTCAGGTAAGCACGACAGTTCACCTGCACATCAGAATTACTACCGTCATGCAATGACTGTCATCATTTACAGCTAAAAGTATTAATATGATGAGGGGCAGTGGTTGCAGTTTAATGGCTGTAAGTTATATGCTATGATTTTATTTAACAGTTATGCAAAATTGCTAGTCTTACAAAGTTATAATGTTAACGTATGAAATTGACTCATTTTATATCATACGAGCATATCTTTCTTGTCAGAGCATCTATTCCAGATAGTAAAATTACACAGCTAGAAACAAAATCCTGAAACTGTGTCTGTGGAACGGTCTTAGAGCAGCAGGTTATTTCTGATCCCTGGTAGCAGAAAGCATGGTACTGAAGGACTCCCTGCTGTTGTCCGCTACCCATCCCCCCCACAAAACAGTGGCGATGACATGGAATCACATCATTGGCCCAGCTTCACAACACATTTAGAAGAGGTCCCTGAATGCACATTATATTTATTTACCAACTATGATAACTGAATTGATGTGTTTATATGAGCATATAGTGTTGAGTGTCACCAGGATCCTCGACTGTATTTTAGGTTTTTTGACAAATTTGTATTGGATCACTATTGTCAAGGCCTCCAGTAAGAGGAACTATCATGTTAGTGTGGCGCATCTCAGAGATTGGAGTGCAGGAAATGAGATTATCTGTCACAGCACTAATGCACTGCTCCAACCTGCTCAGCACAGCTGCTCCAACAAGGCTGAAAATATACGGCCCCCTTTTAAAAAAGTTTAATTATGATAAATGCTTTTCATTTTACAAACAACAAACAAACATATTTCATTCCATCATTTTTGCACATATAACTGTGCAGGAGAGGTGTGGCAGGATAAGGTGGGGGCAGCAGTGGTGGAGGTCAGATGAGAGCAGTGCTCTTATTGTTTACCAGAGCTGTAACATGAGCTCTCTGCCCACTGCAAATGAGTCTCTATAGGATCATGCTGTCTCCATCAGCTGACAGATTGTCTGCGCCTAATGTACTGATTACCCAGCATGCACACAAAGCATCTAGTAGTTATTTCAAGGCTACTACATTGAAGTACCATATAATAATGTTTAAAGGCATTTGACGGGTGTGGGGGGGGGGGGGGGGGGGGGGGGGGGGGGGGGGGGGGGGGGGGGGGGGGGGGGGGGGGGGGGGGGGGGGGG
>JBAMHV010000012.1:20023234-20070625 GCA_037177535.1 Pseudomugil gertrudae
TGGGGAACCGACGGTACAACAAAGAACCTAGGAGTTTGTTTAGGGTTTCCACGCTGTGGCCTCCCAGGACCGTGTTCGAAGGCGTGGGGGAGGGTGACCCCCCCCCCCCCCCCCCCCCCGCCCCAGCAGTTGTTTAGTTGGTACATTAAAGTGATAAACACAATTATATTTAAGCCGACTGTAACAGCAACATGAAGAATCCTAATGGTCAAGTCCTAAGATAGTACTTCGGGGTGCCCCTCTGCTTGAAGAATGAATATAAACATTAATTTATTCCATCACGCTGCTCAGATGAAGGATCGACCAATATGTTTTTAAGGCTGATACGATACCAGTTGTTAGTAATAAAGAAACGAATAATCAATATTTAGAGTCGATATTTATTTGCAGTTAAAATTTACAGTAAAACACATGGGATTGGGCTGAAAACATTACGATGCCCGTAGCCCTGCTCACCACATCGAGTGAGTTTATTTTGATCTGGTTTTCTATACAGCGCCACAGCAGAACTTATTTAAAGTCTCAGTCTAAAAGGTTTATACTGACTTCTTTTATCAGAAGAGTCTGAATAAGGTCAAAGATGCTTTCTGTGCTGCACCCTGGAGTTTTACCTGATATGTCCACACACAGACCAGTTAAACCAGTGTATGCACATGTAGGTGAGCAAACTTCCACCAGCATTTAACTACCTGAAAATCAAACAGTTTACCAAATATTAATTGTATTATGATCAGGAAACAACATGGGAGCATGCAAAGTGCTTCAAAGTTGCCACATTACAAATACCTGGTTATAGTTAGGAGAACTAAATTGAGCAACTTAAAAGTTGCATTTAAAAAGTTTTATCTGAGTAACACTTTGCTGGTGAGTCCTGAGGCAGCTATGGTTGGTTTTTAAGCAATGTTCCCAAAATATAAAAGCAAATAAAGTGAAATAAAAAAGGAACCTAAGGGAATAACAAGAAGAAATATAAACAGGTGTAAATGTTACGTTTTTGTGTGTGCACACGCAGACAGTGGGGAGGTCCGATGTAAGGAACTGCAAAGGAGGTGTGAGGAGCTGGAGGCCCAGCTTAAGAAGAAAGAAGAGGAGAACACAGAGCTGCTCAGGGACCTGGAGCAAAAGAACGCCATGATTTCTGTCCTAGAAAACACCATCAAAGAGAGAGAGAAGAAGTACCTGGAAGAGCTGAAGATGAAGAGCCACAAGCTGGCTGTTTTGTCTGGGGAGCTGGAGCAGAGAGCGAGCACCATAGCTTACCTTACCTCTCAACTTCACGCCACTAAGAAAAAGCTTTTAGCAGGCAGTTCCTCTGAGGCAAGTCCTAATGTTAGTCCAGTTTCCTCATACAAGCCCACGCCCCCACCTTCCAAAGATAAGCAGCCTGAAACCCCACGTCGCCGCATGAAGAAGAGCCTCTCCCAGCCTCTTCATCCAGAGCTGACCGAGGTGTACCGCCTCGGCCCAGATGGCAGGCGTCTCGTTCTACGAGAGACAGTTGATGCTATGCCTGACCCCACACCCTTCCTGCAGGCAGGGAGAGAGTCTCCTGAGCCTCAGGTGGTACGTGAACGCCCCGCCATCATACCTCCTATTGCCTCTGATCGCTCCCCCGTCCCTCCACTAGGTGCCACAGCTAGTCCTCGTCACAGCCCTGCTCGGGACCGTCAGTACAAGGCGCATGTGGGCGTGGCACACCGTATTCCACATGGTACTTCACCCTTGGCCCCACCGCAAGCAGAACTAGAGACACTGGCAGTGGACCAAGTCAAAGAGGATAAGGTGGTGCGGAAGCGCTCAGGAGCTGACAGGACAGTTTAACACTGCAAAGCTAACACGAAGCTAGACGCGCACACACATCTACTGTATACACACTACACTGCAAGAACAGGAAGAATCATGAGCCACTGTGTAGCCTGCTTTTTACACAACATTGCAATATAAGAAAATGCAAAGACACAATTCTGATTTTGTGATTTTCCATAAGGACTTTTTTTCCTAATCTACAGTAACTACTATGTACTACTGTAAAGCATGCCAAATGTTCCTTCATACATCCCAATGAGACTTTGAGTTATACACATCTTAACTTTTTACTTAGACCCTCACTTCTGCCCGTCTTATGTGGTGTGTACAACAAATTTTCAGCCAAATATCTGCATCAGTGCCTGCTTAACTGGTTTAATCATACACGAGCTATGAACCGTAGTCATGGCTAATAATTATCTTTACGTATCTCTGTCTGGTCCATTTACTTAACAGTATGCTGGACATATCAACAAGCTATATAACAAATATCTGCAGCTGCATAGGATAGAACTAAAGTGATTAAACTACCATACTCCATGAATATCTTTCATCTGCGTGTGATCTCTGTATAATCGCTGGATAGCTTGCATTTGTAATTTGCAGATGGGTAATTAGAAAGCTGTAATCGGAAGCCGACAGAGGAAAACAGCAGCGATGGACTCATTTTAATGCAATACGAACTGACGGTGAACTGGGAGTTAGTGTGTATGAGCGAAAGACAGAGTGTGTATGTCTGAGAGAAGGTGAAGTCCACAGGGAGAATTAACTTTTGGGTTTATTGATATCCATTGATGCTATTTGTGATACAAGGGCATTTCTAACACACTGCTGTACTAGGATTTTGTGATATTTACTGTACTTTATAAAGGCTGTGAATTTGTAATGATTTTTTTTTATTTATTGTGTAAAACACACTGAAAAATACACCTCAAATATTGGATGTAGTTACTGCACCAACGTGATAATCTAATCTCTTAGTAGCCTGCTTTTCACAGTGAGTATACAAATTAATATAATAAAGCAATGTTTTTTTACTGGTTTGGTTACTTGGTTTCTTATAATCTATATGTATAAACAAAGTGCATCGCGCCTTCTTAACACACTCCCTCTATGTTTCTCATATTGCTCAACATCTTGTTTTTAATACGATAGATCAGCTGTGCAAGTCCAGTCCTTGAGGACTATTATCCTGCAAGTCAGATGCAACCCTTCCATCCCACCTGAATTAAATGGCTGAATTTCCTCATGCACATGTCATCCAGCTCTGCAGAGGCCTGCTAACAAGCCATTTATTAGATTCAGGTGTGCTGTAGAGGGAAGCCATTCTAAAAGTTGCAGGATAGTCGATCTAAGGACCAGAAAGCATGGGCACCTCTGCTATAGATGTATGATTCTCACTGTTTTCATTCTTATCCAACTAAAATCTTTTATGCCACGTAGGACACCTAACAACATGTGCAAGGAAGCAGCAAACTTACACATTTGCACTGAAGCACAGTGACTCACTACGGCATGAATACACACACTACTTCAAATAGAAACAAATAGCAAGTTAAAATAACTATTGAAAAGTGGCAGCCATAGTACGAGGTCATTGCAATGGGCTGGAGTGACTTCCTGTAACTACTTATTGCATCATAGCCGAAGAAGCCTTTGACTGAAGACTCGTGCTAGTCTGTTATCTTTAATAGCTTCTATAACTGGCCATTTTCAAGGACACCAGAGCAAAGCCAACTTATTCTCTGTATTTCCAGTCCAATCTGTTGTTCAGATGAAATCTCAGATATGTGCTGTGATCGAAAAACGTGATTCTTCTACCAAATATATCAGTGTCTACAGACACTTAAAAAGATGTACTGCACCTGGCAAAGCAACAGTTCACCATACAGCCACAAGGTGTCCCTCTTGGACTATATGTCTTCTGTGAATTCAGTATTAGAAATCAGAAGGCCAAGTACTAGTTTCCCTATAAGCACAATTCCACATTGAAAAAGAAATGCAATGTGTGTGTGCATTGCAGTTTAAACATGAGTAAATGTTGCATAAATCAGAACCACCTCTGTGTTTGAGTGTATGGCCAAAAACAGACTGACTCATCAACCATATACAGTACAGTGCCACTTATTATTGCACGGAGAGGTGTAGTAGTGCATGTTGGGAAGCTAAAAACACAAACTCTTGATCACTGTAACACTGAGAGAAAGCAGTGATTTCTTCTGCATGTTGTTTGTTGGGTTACAGCACCTGTGAGCGGTCTCTTCTGTAGGCAAAATTAAACAGAGAAGGTTGGAAATTGCATTTTTATTTCTATTTAATCTCTTAAAAAATCCCAGTTAACAAGATGTGATTAAAATAAAGTTTATTTGGACAAATATTTTTGGTTACACTGATTTAAGGTAGGTTTCTTAGTCTTCACATGTATGCTTCAGTGAGACACAGTGTATTTAATATTATAATAGATCATTTGGCATGACATTCATATTTACATTTCAAAAGGCCACTAAAATACACTTTACAGGACTGTCAATGACGGACATCCACAAATATCAATAAAGATAAAAACCCACTGCTGGAGTTATTACTGGTCAGATTTAAAGCATTCCTGGTGGTGATTTGATTTCAGAGGGTTTAAGATATCAATTTAGACTCGTAAAGCTTCAGATTTTGAGGAGCTCTGAAGATTTTCACGTTAAAAAGTGGGTTCATTTGTAAAATAAAAGTCTTTTTAGGCATGCCTTCACCATAAATCCACTCATATTTTGAAAGAAAAGTGCATCTTTTTCAACATGTTCATTCCCAATTCCAATATTTATATGTAGACAGTTTTTTTTCTTTGTGTGAAAGCATGTTCACTTGCAGAGACGTAGCTAGTCTTGATATGTCGATGTGGATCTTCAGACAGGTCACATCTTGCCTGTGCCATTACTGTGTATACGCTAGTCTCTTGTCTGGCGATGCTGCTCTCTTCTGTTGGCAGCCTGCACAGAGAGAGTTAGCTTTAATGAAGATGCTGATGACAGCCTGACTGAGAAGGAAATTGAAAAATCCAAACGTGTCAACCTGCATCTGATAGTGTTAACTGACTCAGTTCTTCCTCCAGCTGCTCAGTGGTGATATCCATGAGGCTCTGAGGTACAGCAGGCAGAGCGCTGATGATCTGCTCACCAGAAGCTCCCAGACCACCTGTTGGAACTGGAGGTAAACCTGAAACGGAATCTGGCTTTGACTCGTCCAGCAAAGTTTTAAGCTCTTCTTCCAAGTCGTCAATATCTTCATCTACAAACACAAACATGACATTAAAGCTCCGGGGTATCGTTGGACACAGTATATTAATGAACATAAATGATCACCTGCAGTTATCACACCACTGGAGATAGTTCGGTTCACCTCATCTTGTGTGTCACACAACTTCATATGTAAGAAAAAAACATATTAAAACTTTAGAATCAATTAAAGCAAGTAGATGTGATTTATTGTCTTGAAAAAATAAACAGGTACCTCCTGGATTTGATCCACAAGGCTCTCAGCACGTTCCACAGTGACATCTTTAAGAGACAGTCTTAGGGCAGCCACTCCTGCCTGATATGCTTGCATAACCTGCCAACATACGCAGTGAATACTTTAAATACTGACAGCACTCTTAGCTACACACATCTGACACTGTGTATGCAGCTCTTACCATCTTATCAGTCTGTGATTGGGCAATCCGGTCCAGGATTCCCCTGATGGTCTCCAGTTTGGCAGACAAATTGTCTATTCTCTTCTCGAACCGCTTACGGCCTCTTAAACTCCTCAGAGCCTTTAGGAAAACATCAAATGCACAATATGCACAAACTGTTAGCAGATAGAGTAATACAGTGGAGTTTACTGTTAATTATAATAACCTGTGATTTCTTTCCTTCACGAAGCAGATTTCTTGCTTCCTCTTTGCACCTGCAAGTAAAAAAAGAGAACAAATAAAGCAGAAAGGTCTATGTTTGTATCTGGGGATGAATCACTCAGGTATCAACACAGCATCGACTGTTCATTAATGAGATTTAAACTATTTAATCCTAACCAGATCAAAGACTGCATATGTTGTTGGGTGATATAAGCAGCCAATAGGACACCATCTGCTCCAATAGAGAGGTGTTTAAAATACACAGAAACCATTTAGGTATCCAGCACTAAAATCATTTAACAGCAATGAAATCTTAAGTCCCCGCGACCCCGTTCAGGGAAAAGCGGTAGAAAATGGATGGATGGAAATCTGAAGTTAGTAATCTATTTGCATTGTATATATAAGCTCACTTTAAGCTACTGAAACACAGTGTCTTCCTATTTCACCTCTTTTCCTTCAATTTAAGGTTCATCTTTAGTGTTTTATTGTTCACATCCTCCACAAGACAGACTGTAAAGGAAATCAATACCTTGTTTTTGTTTGTTTTACAGAATATAATAATTTATTTTCTCATTGATATCATATCCATGTTCTTCTATGCACTGATGTTTTAGTTCAGGTCATGTCTAATGACACCGTAGTGCTGTGTGTAGGATATATATTATATATGAAAACAGAAAGTATCTGCAGGTGCTACGCTACAATCATTTAAAAGCATTCCTTAAACATACAAACTTTCCAAATCCAGATGAACAGATATGTGATTTTTTTTTTCATTTAGAGCTTGATTTGTGACTAAAAGTCCTGAATTTAAGTTAATGTGACACCTAAATATGTGCTCCTTTAACACTTGTTTTTTAGACTGTAGCTAAAATCTGTAGGTTTTAGGTTTATCACTTGATTTGAATAGATGTAAATAAGTAAAAACAAAACATCTGCAAATGTTCTGCACTTCTATTTTTTTTCCTCAGTCCATGAAAGTCACATATGCTTTTGCAATCTTCCCAGGCTTACCAGTAACCACTATTACAATGAGCACCTGTCATTCCTTAAAACTAAAAATACAATGTTAAAGTTCATGTCTGAGGTGCACCTGTCAGCCTCCAGGCCCAGCTTCTGCACTCGCTCTGCAAGTAGTTTTTCACTGCGCTGCAGCTGGTAGATGCCAACGTCCACATCACTGACTGCAGACACACGCTCCTGTCCAGGCTGACAAAATTTAACAATCTGTGGGAAAAACACACGTGGAGTTATATTAAAAGACACAACTAGTCCCACAAGATATTGAATAAACTATTAAATAATAATAAGTTGTGTTTTACCTTTTCCCCTTCATGCAAATAAACAATGACTTGCTTGTCCCGCTGCAGCTGCAGGAGAGCCATGCAAAGGGTGCTCTCATCAGCACAGATGTCAGAGGAGAGGGTCAGGAGCTCTTGAAATGACATGAGCGAGCAGCTTGAAAATTCACTGGTTCGGTAAACCCTGAGTAATTCTGCCGCTTTCTCCTTTAAGAGAAAAGTCAAATAAATGTTTATGCAAAAGACGCCAAAATAACTTCCTGTATAAATTAAATACATGGCATGGCAATAAGGTGTCCTACATGGCATGGCATATCATCTTTAATATATCAACCTGCAGCTATATGCTGTACAGCTCTTTGATTTGCAGTGCAAGGAGAGGTAGATGCATACCTTATATCAATTTAAACACTGAAACATATCAAGATAAAAGTGGACCCAGTGTCAATGCCACTGCACTGTGTTTCAGGATTAAATCATAGCCTGAAACACTGAAACAAGAAACACTGAGATTGACAAACCTTCACCAGTTCGATGACAACAAAAGACTCTTCCAGAGGAACCCTGCTGCTTCCCAGAAGAGTTGAAAAGGTCCACTTCAGGGGCTTCACCAGCAGCAGGCCAACACTCCAGGACAGCCAGCCACAGTCCACATTAGCAGCAAACTCTGACTCCCTCTGGATTTTCCCACAGCTGTCAAAGGGTAACACACACGCACACACACACACACACGGTCATTACCTTGTCAACTAAAACAGAGCATGCACACAGCCGAGGCTACCTTGCCATGGACTGGATGACAGTCGGCAATCCCAGCGGTGCCTTTTCTTTCCTCCTGAACGTCTTGTTTAGGTCCTGCAGGTTCACACATACGGAGCCGCGCTGTTTGCATCTCTGGACGATCAGAGCCGTCCAGAAGTCCATCTTACTGTCCCAGTCCGTGGTGTTTACATCCCGGTTTTCTTTGAATTCTGAAAACATAAAATTCATGCGGTCGTCGTCGTCCCACTCTGGCGGCAGGGCCATGTCAGTGGTGTCTGATATAGTTTAGCTAAGCCCGTCAGTTTACAAGCTCGCTCCGCCAGCAGGCGGCTAAGAAAGCTAGCTTTAAAACTAAGGTTACTTAGGTTTGCAAAACATCCACTACCAGCTGACTAATGGGGAGAAAAATATCACCACGTAATAACACAGACGTTCAGACGCAGTCTGCCGATTAAGACTTCACAGCTGCTGCCGTTATTCGAGCTGTCAAATTAGTCCTTTAGTTCTTTAAATTATGCTAATGCTAGTGAAGCTAACTTTGTACACAGCCTTGTTTGTATGCGTTTGTAATTTACACCCGTACAGAGAAGCGGTGATATCTCAACCCGTGTTACGTCATGACGCTCAAGTTTCCGCCCACGTCGACGTCCTGGAAAGAAAAGCAAGCGCACCTACAGTTTGCCCACTAACGTAAAATTGAAACCACATATACGCACTTACACAATACTAAAGTTAATTTAACACATGTATTGTTAAAATTAACTTTTTAAGTTTAAGCCCTCTTTGGCTTATACAAGATTTAAAACTGTTTGCGTTCTTTATCCATGTCAAGCGCTATATTTGAGTTATTATTTGTGATAATCTAACAACTTTGACAGATTTTTTTTATATATAAAAACGTCAGGACAGTTTAGGGCAATTGAGAAAGATATATTTATAATTCCCTTCTTGGAACAGGATCAGAATATTTTCTCTATGAATTTAATATGTATTAATAGACTAAGTCTCATATAATTGATTATTAGTAACATTGGTAATCTCCATCATGAAACAAAGGGCCATCTTCACTTTAAGGAAATCAAGTATTATCTTTGTAAACTTTTTATTCATACTTTACAATTATGGCATTTTCACAAAACTTAAATTTGAACAAAAATAAACAGCAATATGTAGGTTCACATTCTTCATTAATCTGTGGACTTTTGTTTAGTTTTTTTCCCTTTCTAGCTCTGATCCACTGTTATTATTACAGAGGAGACATTCAATCCACAACAGATTCAACGACATTTCATAGATAAAGATTCATATATAATGAAAGATTTTTTTTCTGTATTGCATTGTAGTTTTCTTTATTTGTGCAGTGGCATGCAAAATATTTCCCAGTGCAGCATATAACTTACAAAACATCTATAGTTTTCCTCTCAGCTTCACAATATTCAGCATGATCCAGTAAGTAATTCAGCAAAAGGCTCATGCAAATTATTTCCATGTTAGTGAAGTGCAATAAAAAACATAATAATCCAAAACATTAATGCCCTAGCCATACTTCGACTGAGCAGAAATATTGCAGCAGTGACATGACACACTGACATGTTAAACAACACGTTATTCATTTGAATATTAAGACATAATGCACAAAAATAGATTAAACAGTCAATATTAATCAACCTCCTTACGTAAAACATCAGAGGAAACAGCAGGCTTTTAGCTAACATGGCTTAAACACTTTGCGGTTTTATTTGGCACATTGAGATGCGTCTCAGTGCTCTCACATGTTCATTTGGCACTAAGATCCACCACCAGGTGCTGGTAGGCCAGGGTGCTACCTTTGAAGCTTGCAGCTAGCAGGATATCTTTGTTGTCAACGGATACAAAGTTGAAGCCCCTTGGAGCTCTTATGTTGAGCTCCTGGAAAGGCTGAAAGCGCTGGGTGAGGTTGTCCCACAGGTACACTCTGGAGAAGGAGAAATCACTTCCGAGAATGAGGTACTGGCGGAGGCCCACGGTGAAAGGATACACTGCCATGGAGCCCCGAGAGGGAAGTGTCTGGATCTCAACAAAACGTTGTCCTTCCCAGCGGAGAATCTTGGAGTCGCCGATGAAGCGTGTGAGGCAAAGGTACAGAACCTTCCTCACCCAAAAGTGCTTAACCATCTGCACGTCGGCTAGCTCGGTGATTTGGGAGTGAAGCACAAACTGCTTCTGGTTTCGGTTCCACTGGTAAACCACTGGTGGCTGGGAGGCACTGGACAGGATGAGATGAGGCTTTCCCCCTACATCCAGGAACTCCACATGGGTGTCCCGATGCCAGGGATGGAGAGACTGATGGGAGTAGAAGCCGTTGCTGTTCCAACGATAAATACTGGTGGAGCCTGCCTTGGAACTGTCCGCAACAACAAAGTACCACTCTCCATCCAACTGGAAAGTCTCCACAAAGTTAGGTTTTCTCACCCGGCTGGTGTCTATATCTTGGATCTTTACAAAACGCTGTGGGTCTTCCTCCCACCTGTGTTTAAATAAAGACCATCAGTGTATTTTTACATCGCAAAGAGATCTGTTATTGAGTTGGAAGACCAGTGACTGTCTCATGTATAAAGACAAAATATTTCAAATCAAGAAAACTTCCTTAAAATTTCTAAAAATAAATTGAAATCCTTACTTGTATATGTGCGATCCACCAAAAAGTTGAGCCACGACCATGTAGAGAGTGTTGTTTATAACCACTGGTTTGCAGTACACAGCAGAACGAGCTTGAAAAGACACACACACACACACAGAGCATCAGTTTTCATTTCATGATATGGCTCTGTTTTGCTTAGTTCCTATGCCGCTGTAGAAACTTACAAGTGATATTGTGAAACCTCCTGAAGACCATCTCCACATGATCCCATGTGTACAGGGTGCAGAACCCTGAATCCGGCTGAGCGAAGGCCACAAACTGATCGTCGTTGAACTCGTATGACTCCACTGACACAGAGTAGAACGGGAAGGTTTCATAAACAGCAAAGTCTGTTGAAAGACATAGCAGAACGGTTGTAAGCCATGCATATCAAAACATCACCATTTGAGTTAAAAGCGATGAGGTTTGGGATAAAACCTGCGCTGATGCAGTTGAAGTCCCGAGGCGTGAGGTCGTGGATTTTACGACCCTGGAATTCAAAGGGACTGGCACAATAGATGGCAGGAACAGAGGTGTTGGTCTTCTCCATCCAATCTACCAACCACTTGATCTTACAGTCACAGCGGAAAGAGTTCCCACGCAGGTCTCTGAGGGGCATAGGAGCTTTTTCAATCTCACACACTCAAACATAAATCATTCACACCTTGTCAGTAACCATCCAATCACAACAGAGCCTCACACACTCCATTTAGTTTCCACACTTACAGGTCGGTGAGGATGTCCAGGTGTTTGAAGAGATCTCTGGGCAGCTGCTGCAGGTTGTTGTTTGAGAGAGATCTGTAAAATGTGGAGGTGTTAGCTGTATGACAAAACCTGGATCATGCTATTCTTTGCACTTTAGCTTCATAAGACAGTGAAAGATTCTTCTTGGAGCAAAAAAAACTCACAGGTGAGTCAGGGATTTGAGTCCTCTGAAGGTATACTTTGACAAAGCCTGGATGTCATTATTTTCAATGAACCTAAGGAGAGAGAAGAAAGAAGCACAGCAGTGGATTTTCTCATCTATCTGAGTAACAAGTCAAAGTTATCTTGTGTTTGATGGATTCTGTTTACCATCTGTGCGTTAGCTGATATGATGAAAAAAGGAAACACATAGATGCTAATGTTCTAAGCTCAGTTCAATGTCTAAAAATGAGTTGCAGGAAGCACTCCAAAGGCCTGCATGTCAGCATAATGCGATCCTCTCCCATCTGTGTTTTTGTCTCTTCATGACAGAGGCAATACAGCATGTACAGACTCTCTGGAGGGGGTTGGATGTAATCGTTTCACTTTATTAGAATTCACAGCGGGTAAAGGCGGTAGTGGCGGTGTTGCAACCAAAGCCACACAGCGAGCAGCCTGAGGCATGGCTATAACAGAGAGCTGCACTCTCCAAACCATCAGCGAACTACTTTCCAACCGGCTGGATGGCCCATCAGCTTTTTCACACTGCAAAGGCAGAGTACTGGCTGTCAAAGGACGATTTATTTTCAGTTTAACGTTTGGCATTCGTTGCCTCACTGCAGAATTCTTTTCTTCCATTTTCAGTGTGCAGGTTGAGTGTATTCCCTATGAATCTTTCAGAAAAGCAAACAAGAGCAGAATGATGGTGCTTTAATGTTATACAGGACAGGATTACAATGCAGTGGTAAGCTTTAATATATCATGCAACATTGAATAATGGGGAGTCGGAAAATAAGCTCTGTAATTTCAGTTCCACTGCAATTTGTATGTAAACTTTGTTCAAACTGGCCAGACTGGGCATACAGTACCACACTGACCTACCAGATTAGCAAAGAATTTAGCAAGAACGCAATTTGTAATGTATGAATCAGAGTTTTTTTTATCTTTAAAATGAACCATCTGTATTTTTTTAAAGAAACTCAGTAAATTAAACCAGTACATTTGCTAATAAAATAATTTAAATGTAGTAATATTTAGAATTTTAATGCATACTCACAAGTACTGCAGGTGAGACAGACCAGCAAAAGCATCATCAGCAATCATGGTGAATGTGTTGGAGTTCAGAAGTCTGTGGGAAGGAGAATAAAATGGCCAAACACGTACAAATGAAACTAAAGTTACAAAGAAATATCCTGCATGTGATAAAAAATTGTGTAATTTTGACATGTGAATAGTAAACAAAGCCAAAAGGCAAGGTAATGCAGAAGTTTTTAAAATATTAAACCATGTTAATAAACCATGTTATTCATTTTACAAAAAGCTTTAAGGGTCTAATTTGAGTACATTTTTATTCCAATCTCTTTCAACCCAGATAGACCTAATTAACTTTTATAAATCATGTTTTTCACCATCAGTCACACAACAGTGTTGTGTAATGCAGTTGGGGTCTTGCATGTACTTCTTAAAACAATTCTTGCTGCCTTATTCTTTGGCTTTGCACACAAGCAGGCACATGAGCACACACTCATGATTGCATCTGAAGAGATAATCAAGCCTTTGTGTGGCTGAGCAGAAATGAAGGGAGTCAGTCATTGGCACTAACAGTGATACAGAGCCACTTATTACTGCTATGTCACCACTGTTTTCAATACCCATTCATTTGGAGTGGAGCAGCTGAAGTCGTTTGGTTGTTGCCGGGAAACGAAAGATGTCTGCATGCTCTATAAAAAGCCCCCCTGTGATATTAAGAGTTGTTTGTGTGCTTCTACAAAGGAGACACCTATAAACTGATTGTGATAATGTGATGAGCAGCTGCAGTCATGCTGTGTTGCGGGTCAGAACACTCACAAGAACTGCAGCAGGTGCAGGTGCGAGAAAGCGCCCTCTGGGATCGTTGTAAACGCTGCGTTCACCATTGTCCTGTTCAGACAGAAAACAACACGTAGCATCAGATTTGACCTCTTGATGACAGCACAGAGGTTAACCAAGCGACGGCAAAGCTTTCACACATGACCTCATGTGTTTTAAGGTAGGAAATGGTCTGACTCCCTAATGCAGCCCTGTCCTTTCATTAGAGCTGCATCCCATCTTCTCTCCTTAAAGACTGAATTACATAAACTTAATTTTCCAAACTAGGTCACAGAATTCTGCTTTCTTTACTTTTTTTGTTAAAAAATCGTCCCCTTTCTCTTCAGTTCCCTTCATAAGGGTCACTGTTAGATGAACAACTGTGCCTTCTAACCATCAATAAAACACCATGTCATGTGCTGAGCTCTTTTCTTCAATGCAATGTGTCTCCACACATCCTTAAAGATGAAATCTCTCATAGGAGACACAGATCTCCTGCAGTGAGAGAGGGAATCTATTGTTAGTATCCCTCTCTGGGGCCTGACAGGATTGAACTTAAGCAACTAAATTTAGTACATGGCATAATAAAGCAATGCCATTAATTTTATTATCATAATTAAGCTCAAGCAAAGAGACAGTGTGTCAAAACAGCGTGAGTTGGTAATACCCTATATTCACTTTTAAGTAAGGAAAAGACAGAGGGGGTTTACATTACATAACTGTGGGTGACATCAGTGATGTAGTCTGTACCAGCCTGCTTGCTGCGAAAGCTTCACACAGGTTATGAAAAGATGCTTTTGCTGGATGGAAGGCACACATGAATCTGGACTCACAGAGAGATGATTCCAGGGGGGAAGCTCTTGGGGATAGCTTTAGTGTCCACACAGAAGGCACTGTCTTTGGTGCAGGAGCAGGATGCAGGGCAGCGGGGTACCTTAGGGGCTCTCCTGGCGTCTGATTCCCTCGGCAGGCAGAGACACAGGCACAAAGCCGACAAACACACCAGCCTCATCCATCTCGGTCCGAGCTCCAGCATCCTTGCGCAGGCAGAAAAGGAAGCTGTGCGAGTGAGCTTCTTGAAGTTTCTCCTCGGTGGCAAGTGGCTTGAGAAGGATGATGGACCGCCTGCCTATGAGCCAAGCAGCTCTGTTAAGGCTGAGCGCAGCACTGGGAGAGACAGCATCAGAGCGAGAAAGGAAGGGAGGGAGGAGGGAGAGCATAAGTGTAGTCCTGTATCCTCAATGGGTGTGGGTGCTTTGCAGCTTCTCTCCTTAGTCTGTGTCCCTGCCAAGCAGATGCTGCCATAATGCACACTGGAGGAATGATGAGTAAGGCTGGCTTCGCTCTACACGGACCTGTAGGCAGTGTCCCTGATAATCAATTATTTACTATTACATATGTAGAAAGCCCTAATACAGCCACAACAGGGAGAGGGAGGTAGAAGAAGGCTCACATCAGCACTTCTCAGAGAAGTGTTCTGCTGTTGACGTCTCATCAGGCGTCGAGTCCTGAAAATCTGCTGCAGTCGTGAGAGCAGACAGGAATAGATGTAAAAGATGCAGGGAAAATGTTTGTGCGTGCATTCTTCTGTCAGCTGTGGAGTGTGTGGGAGGGTTCTGGCAGTTTCTGACAAGCAACCAGTGTTTTTTTTTAATGCATCAAGGTACAAGTAAGCATTGCCTACGGTAAAAATGAATAGGTCAGAGATATACTAAATATATGTGTGTTATATTCTTAGCCTATTTATCTTTTTTTTCATTGTAATCGTTAAATATTTGGTAGAAAACTGGGTGTTAATGCTGCTCTGTGTAATACCAGCAACACCTTGAGTGTCATGTGATATTTGTTATGATTATAAGATAAACATGAAGGAAATACTAATAGGTTAAAGTTTTTCTGTTTGATTTATGATCTAGATATGCAAAGCAAACTTTACTTATAAAACACATTTCATACAAAACAGCCATTTTAAATTTATATTTGTAAAAAAAAACAAAAGCTTCACTCTTAAAAATAAAACAAGGATCTGACAGTGGAACAACGCCTCATAAGTTTTAGTTCTAACTTTTGGAGCAATTAAAACGCTGGTACCAGAGACTTCAAGGTCCCTCAGGGCTCATTATTTAAAACTAAATCAGCTAGATTAAAACATTTATAAAACAATTCCTTCAGTTAATATCTTTGATTGTTTATTGTGATATTGAATTCTAATCTTACTCGATGTACTCAATTTGGCATTCTGAAGGAAATATTGAATAAACAACCAAATTAAATCAAAATCTGACACAGCTTGCTGAAAACACTGCATCAGCAGCTGTAGATATTTTTAATTACTTAGATATTAGTTTGAATTGACCGTGATTACATCGGAAGTCCGTCTTTTCCCTGTTTCTTGGCTCAAAACATTACATTGCCAGTTAACCTTTTAGGACCTGACCCATGAAAATGCTAAGAAATATCACATCTTTTAAATTCAATGTCTTTATTTGTACCTTTTACAAAATACAAAGTAAGTTTTATACAATTTTTAGAGATATTTACCATGTGATATGTCAGAATCTTCTGCTTTCAGGTAGGCGTTAAATGCAGAAAACAAGAATCAATCTGTGGTTTTAGCATAAATTCATGCCAAACTGTATGTATAATAAATCTCACGCCTGCTCTTATTAAAGACATAATTAAAAGAGGTCATGAGAAAATTCTATAAGTTGCTGTGTTTATTTCACTCCACTTTTTTCTCCTCCTGCTATCTTTTTTATAATCAGCATCACTTTCTGTTAGGAAACGTATACACACTGAATTCATACGATGCACATGAAGCAACATAAGCAGTGGTTTGAGATATTTGCATTGTCCCTCTCAGTACCCACTCCTAACAGCAGAGAGCACTGTTAGCCACAACATGAAATCTGAGTTGTTCTAAGGAGCATAAGGCCAGTGCCAGGCATTACCAGCTTTTCCGCACAACAGTTCTGTTGTCACAAGCAAAGACACTCTGTAACATACTGTCTGAGCTGCTCTCAGAGACACAACATGTGGCTGGAGACATTTAATCCAAAGCAACAGGACAACCCTTACAGGGACATGTTTGATGATTACATTTTATTTATTTCCACCAAATACTCTTTTTTTCAGTGAGTCTTACATTCTTTCAAATGTTCAGAGATGCTAATGGATGAAGTAATAAAATCAAAGAGCTCGTTCCACATTTCAGGGAAAGATGTTTGATAGCAGTGAGCAGCCTCTGTGGTAGTTTGGATCACATGTCATTTCCCCCCTGTTACAGTTCCGCTCATCTTTTTTGGATGTTTTATCTTTGAGCCTGTTTAACTTTTGGGTTTCCTGTCGAGCAGCTATTTTTAAGGCTGATTTTTCTCCTGCAACATGTTTGTACATGTCTTGGCTTTTTTTTGTTCTGACTCTATTTGTGGATTTATCTCAGTTATGCTCAGCGAGGAGCAGTTAATGCATGAGATTACTTCTTGCAAAGTTCCACCCAATCCAAATCCCCGGTGGGAACCGGTATAATTGTATGGCACAGAGACAGGAGCATGAAACAGCAGCTGGAAACTCTAACATGCCCCTGTGTGAAGCAGAGGAATCTGCAATGCTGCTGAGATTAGTCCAGTAATTTCTCTCTGCAAGTATGCTTCCTAAATCACAGGCCTTAGTCCTAAATACTGTTTTGGAAACAATGCTTTGTGAAATAAGTTTCTTATGACATCAAAGCCTGCATGATTCATTGTCGGAGATGAGTGCTTTGCATTTTTAACATTGAATCCTTAAATCAAGTTTGATTTTGTTTTGCTTTCTTGTGAGGTTTATAGCAAAAAGATACTCCAGCAAAGTGTTAGCTGGGCTAAGCTAAACTAGCCTTGTGAAAAATGCCAAATGTTATGCATTAATTTGATTTGGAGGTGATGGATTCTTTTCTTTGACACACTTCAGCTTGTTTCCAACATTTATACCATGCTGTGCAAGAGTTTTGAACCAGTACTTGTGATCTTTAGATAATAGAAAGACTTCCAAGGCTCTTCTTTGGATGTTAACTGTCCTTTGCCCTCTGGCAAAATTATCCCATAGTGCTTCGATAATAATAATGCTGTGGCGAGGATTCATCACACCAGAAGACCTGTTGCTACTCATTTTCACCCCAGCTCTGTGCCATTTAGCACAATTTTCTTCTTGCTTTCTATCCTTAAGGCTTCTTGACAGCCACCCTTCCACATCAACCATTTCTAGCGAGGCTTCAGGATCAACCGAAGGTTCATCTCTCAGATGCTGTATCAAGTAATTACTAGATTTTCTTTTGAAAATAAAACAGTCTTCATCTAGTACTTTGCACAAAAAATGGTGAGGCACTCCTCTTTGGAGGTTTTTAGTACCAGTGTCAGTTTAGCCTGACACATTTTATGTCTTCCTCCACTGGTACTGCTGAATTCCCAAACACATTTAAGAAGACCTCGCTCCATGCTGGAATAAGCAGTTTTCAACTTTTTGGGAATCACTTTGCTGCAAATACTATTTTATTCCTGTCAAACTCTTATCTAATCTTATCATTTGCATAGATGTTTCTAAAGTAATGAAAGGAAGTCTTCTTAAGACTTTCTTGTAAATAAGTGTGAATAGATATGTTTTATAATTGGTCCTGTGGGAAGTGACCTGTAATGGTTTATGTTTAAATGATTTACTGGTCTGTTTTAAATGCCTAACAAACAAAAAACACATTTTTTATTTTAGTTTGAAGTTAGAAAAGCATTTAAATGGGTGGGAAAGCAACAAATCTCTCAAGAAAAACATTTGGAAAGTCTTGAGAACTCTTGCTGAAGATATGTTTGAATATAAACTCATGTTTGCAGGTAATATAAAACAAATCATTGGATTGTACATAAAACATCTCACAGCAGCCAAAACTGCTAGTTAGCAGACTTAGTGAACATTTTTTAAAGCGTTTTTGAGCTTAATGCTATGTCTTACTTGTCCCTCCACCTTCAATGTGTAACGAAGGGAAAATACTAAGTTTGTTCTTTTTCTGTATACCCTCCCAGCACACTGCCCCGGGCCTCCGCCATACCCCATCACATGCAGGAGACCGTCAGTAGGTGAAATAAATTCAACAGGATGGTTTATTAAGTATTTCCTTGTCTACATTGAAACATTTAATCGAATAAGCGGAAGAACAACATGATTGTAGTGTCTTAAACTTTATTTGAGTATTTTACAGCTCTTGATAAGAACATTTAGCATCTTTTTTCTGTACTGTAATCACAGATTAGGCAACACAGGAGCATATGTAATAATCTACCTAAGATATATATATCCACCACTAGATGAGACAGACTGATGAATCTGAATTCAATTATATAATGTTCCTAAAAAGAAGCAGTGTACGCAATGAGGTCAAATATAATCAGATGTAAACATGACAAACAGTCAACACACATTTAGCAGAGGGTAAGCAGTGCAGCTTTAACTCACATCTGAGTCAGGAACTGTATAGAAACAGCAGCTGTGCCTCCTAAAATGTTGTGTTTCATAAAGTCAAGCAATAAAAGAAAGTTCAGCCAGGCTGCGAGCATTAAAGAGCACTTTGGTTTGGTATAGTTTGGCTGCGTGGGATCAGAAAACAACAACTAAAAAGCAAGTTGAATTTTATTTCATCTCAGTTCTCTCTCATGGAAAATTCCCACAAGCTTCACGGCAGCTTTGTGGAAACTTCAGCCAGACATCTGCACACATGTTTGGATGTTTTTACCTCCTAAAAGCAGTGCAGCTGGCAACATGTGGTGATTCTGCACCTCATCTGCATTTATTTTACACAAAGTGATTAACAGAGGTGTGTAAGGGCACATTTACAGGTGATTCTGAGGCACCGACTCTTCACACTTCCTGATATAAACCAGTAAATCAGTTTTGGCAAAGCATGAGCCCATGCTGACGTCAGTCCTGGTGAGTCAGGAGCCTCTAATGCACTCACATGTGACCGTGAATTTAATAAGTTAAGTGTTTGTCACAACCGGCCTTGCTGAGCACAAATCTATCATGTCTGATGAGTCCATCTTTAACAAGGAAACATGGCACACGTGCTAATAAAATCCCCAATCATTTTATTCTCATTTTTATTTTGGACAATGACAGTAATGATGTCTTTGAAAACAGACTGAAAGGCATAGGCAGGCAGGAGGATGCCTTCCAGATTTCTTTTGCTGAACTGTGCCAAGAAAACAACCATCGGAAACTGCTCTAATTCCTTGCCTCACTCCTTAAGCGTAGTCAGGGGAAGGTATGTCAGCCAATCTCATTGCGGGCTCAATTCAATTAAAGAGAGTACAAAGACATATGCCTTAGTGGCAACTGATATGATTAGAGTCCTGTGTGCTACGACATTGCTGTTTTGATTAATATCCTCCTTCAACTGTGGACTTTCTAAGGAAAGGCTTTGAGCTGAAACAACATGAGCTGGGCTTCTGTCCTTATGAGGGTATAAAAGCCTTACTGAACAATTGCTACCAATCAGCATGTCATATTGTCACTGTCTCTGCATTAAAAGCCCACTGCAGTCACAGGAAAACCAACAGAGGGATATTCTGTTGATCAGCAATCTGACATTTTAATACTCAGGGGATCAGAAAAATCCTCCAAACCAAGAGTCACGCTGCTATCTATGTTTTCAGTCAGCACAATACAGAGGAGCAACTGTACCCTAGCAACCCCCCACCACCACCAAGCAGAACTAAAAGACAAGCGATACGCCTCTTGGGATAGGGATGTGTCAAAGGAATGCATGTGCAGGTATCCTGCTGCCTGTGGGGACTGTGGAGAAAGGCCCAGCACACCAGTAGATCCTGTTTGATAAAGGCCCTGACAGGCCCAGATTATATGTCTCAGCTTGGAGGAGGTGTCTGTGTCTCATTCCTGCGCTGAAGAAAGTTGATCTGGTGGGAAATAGGCGGGGCCATGCCTGTAGGCGTCAGCTTTTGTATGAACGCTAACATGCACCTTGTCAGGCAGACAGTACTACCACCAACCCAACACCGCCCCCCTGCTAGTTCAACACCAAATAAACACCCTCACTCGTCTCATTTACCCAACCACACCCGCACCTCCAGACGTCATAAATAGTACTTTTACAAAACATGACAGAAGTACTGAATATTCCTGACACGTTTGCTTTTACTGTACCTCACACAGGGGCCATTAAAAATGATGTAGTTCTAATCAAACAAAAGAAAAAATGCCAACACATTTAATTTCATATTTTGCTGTGTGCTCCATTATGACATTTACTAAAAAAATATATGAAAATAATTCAGACCTTTTTGTCTTATCAATAATGCGAAAGCTTTCTGGCCCAGAACAAGTGAAACAGAGCCACATTATGATACTTCCACCACCATGTTTCACAGATGAGAATATGGATAGCTGGTCTTCTTTCTTATTTAAAAACCTTTTTGTTGTTTTTTTATTCACCAAAGAAATCCGAGGTTAATCTGGGCTCTCGCATGGCTTCTCTGCAAAACACTTTTACTCTTAAAGCGATCTGTGTTGCATGTTGCTGCAAGTGTGGCTATGATGTTGAATTCTCTTCATTTGTTCAACATCTGAGTGGTTTCAAGCCTGATCATCTGGAGTTTATTGTTAACGACAGAGATTTCTCTATGAACATTGTACTGTATTGCCTAATATTATGAGCTGCTCTGTGAAACAGTAAAGAGGTTTCTTTTAACCTATTAAAACAGTTTATTTATCTATGACAGATGTTTATGGATAAATCACTTGTTGTGGACTATTTGGACTACTTTAACTGGACCATGCTAATGTAATGTGTCTTAAAAGGTCATTTGCGACTGGTGTGAAATAAGTGACAATTATGATCAAAGCCTGGGATGGTAGACGTCATTAACATTCAGTTGTGTGCAACATGTGTAGGCACTTAAAAGAGAAACTGGGTAAAATACATATTTATGCTCTTTTCTGAACATGCAATGCATGCAACAAACAAATTAATCAAGCAGCCAGCATACCTTTAACAGCAACCATCCATGTTTTATCCATTTAAAATATTTTATTATGAATATTTTAACTGAATGATTAAAGAGGTTTTGTAATGAAACCTTTTAAGTTGTAAACAATTACTGTTATTACTGCAGGATGTGGTCTTAAGAACGTCTTTAAGCCAGATATTTCTCCACGAACTTACTTGCATGTTTAGCAATGGTGAGACATGCTGTGAATGACAGGGCGTGCCCCTGCCTCACCCCTTCTGTCATGTCTGTCCCACAGAGCAGCAGGGCACCAGAGACCTGTCATACAGTCAGCTCTCACTTAGAGGAGCTTGAACCCTCCAAGGAAACAGAAACATCAACAGCCATAGAGGACACAAGCTGTCTCCAGCTGTCAGTGTGACTTCATAAGGCCAACGGAAAGTTCAGTACAGAGACTCTCATATGAAATATTTACATGTTTTAAACTATTAGATTTTTGGGCCTCTAACAAAAGAGCAAACTACACCCAAAACCACAGTGACCACATTTAGACCCAAACCAGCCGTGCATCATCCTAACAATAGCTAACGAGGGAGGGGAATACATCAGAATGAGCCTGCAACAGAAAATTTAAATTCCATCTCTGTTATGAAATCGATCTGTGGCACACTTGAGATGAGCCTGTCTGCTGTGGTTACCCACACATTTAATATCTGAACTGTCTGAGCTCACTTTATGTACTTGGCAGTGAGAAAAGTCAGAATAAGAGTTATGTCTCCTTCACTTTGTCCATGGATGCTGGCCAGAATGACGCTCATCAGTTGAAGTGTTGAACTGCTGTGGTCCCTCTTTCAGTCTGTTCAAGTGCAGACTTCCTGCAATAAAGATTCGTGAGGACTCAGAAGTGCAGAAAAACAGGTTGATGACACCATTTCATGTTTCCCGGAGGCTCAAATATGCAGAAATACCGGGACCACATTCACCACCAGCATCATCCTCCCAGTACCCTTTCTCCTAACAGCACAAAGCTGAGTACCGACTCCTGACTGACAGCGCGTCTACTTTACAGGGTGGCAGAGAGATGAAGGGCAGGTCATCTGTCACTTATATGAAACACACAGAGGAGATTAATGAAGGGGATCAGGCTTTTCTCGAGACCCGCAGACTATAATCAAAGCTTCAATAAATCAATCACTAGTAAACAACACAATCAAGCAATTGATCTAGCAGGCTTCTGAGGAAACATGCATGAATGTCTATGACAGAAGAGATTACAGTCTCACTCAAAAAAACTAAAGTCAGAAAACCATCCAGAACTGTGCAAGAGTGTTAGTGGAGCATCAACATGGCAATTACAGCTGGCTCAAACTCAGATAGCTTAAATTCCAGTTTCCCCAGGTCATTCCCCAGTCACACAGCAGATACTCAAAAAATAAACATGAATAAGCAGCCCCATCCTCTTTCAGCTCAGCGATAAGAAACTTTTTAACTACCGTCACATTCCCTGGTTGTAACAGCCAACTTCCTCAGGGCCTCATCAGAGAACATGCAGGCTGAGTTCATACGTCTTAACTCCCACCCAGGTGCAGGTGATTTAACCGTTGCCATACTGGAAGGGTGGATTATTAACTTAGCTCCATCACACTCTTCCTGTGCCATCTGATAACACCCTCTAGCCAAAAGCACCTCTGCGCCATTAGCAGGTTATACAGCGAGGCCTCGCCTGTCCCTTCTATTCTGAAATTAGGCTCTTCATCATCACCTCAACCACGACACACAGGTTAGGCTTTATTACTCCACGTTTCCAGGAGTGAATATTTCTCCCAAAAAACAATGAGATCATCTGTATATGTCCAAATCCTGGAAGTCTTAAAAAAAATTAAAAAAAATAAAAAATAAAAAAAAATAAAAAACAAATCCTGGAAGTCTGGAAATGACCAATCACATGAAGCCAGAGCTTGAGAGCCGAGCATAAAAATTTTGGTTTTAAGATACAAATCTAAGCAGGTTAAACTCGTGCTGGTAAAGTGACATTAAGCCGTTACCCATTAGCAAATAAACTGCTTGCCCACTCTGCTGTAAAACATGTGGTGAGGGGTAACTGCACTGACCTACACTATTAAAGCGGACTTTCAAACAGGGTTGAGAGGGCGACTGATTCCAGCCCGTTACACGCAGACAACCATCCAGGTGATGCATCAGCCAATGGCAGGAAGCCAGAGCAGAGATGGGCATCAAGGTTGGTGCAGCTGATGGATTGGAGTGTAGCACCAGCACTTGCAAAGCCCTTCAGTAATAAATAACATGTTTACAGCCAGCTGTGGCTCTCAGCACTCGCCAACATTTCTGATGTCAGCAGCAAATTATCATATCTAATCAGACCCGTGTAACCCATGTTAAGAGGGGTGGGAGATCGAAGTGGCCATTGTTTTATCGCCATAAACATAATTCACACCCAAAGCATGAAAATCTTTATTTATAGACCAGTTTATGGAGTTGGTTCAAACTCTGAAAGCTCAGCTTGCTTGTTTATCAATAACATTTTATTTAATGCAATCCATTTTTACGATGACAAACGTTTTCTGCAACCCTTCATCAGAAGTTATACGGCAGCGAATGAAACTTGTCAAAGCATTTACAGTAGATCACATGAAAGTCACGCACAGTGGAAGTGCATGATGTTGACTGAAGCAGATTACTCAGGACTTTAACAAGCATGACGTACAAGAACTATTTACAGTTTTGACCATCTTTGAGGTTAAACATACAATGTTGGATGAATGAGGACCATTTCTACACACACACACACACACACACTCTATACATACAGGCATTCACAGACATGCAAACATCTTTTTTTCTGCTGGAGTGTAACGCCATTTCATGAAAAAATAATAATGGTTAAAAATATGTTTTTTTTCCTCCATTGCTGGTAATTCAGTAAATTAAGGAGAATCAAAGATGTGGTGAAGTGAAAAAGATTGGCCATGTAATTTTCAACACCACCCTCATGTAACAACTGCCCCTAAGGACTATATTAGAAAACAGATCCAACAATAGCATCCTTGTACAAAAGATATCAATTATGGTAATAAAAATAAGAGTACAATGTAAATATATATCCATATTCATAATCTTCTAACTGTATTTACAAGAAGAGATTGAAGAATGCAGTAGACCACTGTGCTGCATGTCTCTTGGTTGCATTTTGTCTGGATTTGGCCTGAAAAGCTCAATTATGTCCTTTATTGATGAAATGATGACCACTGAGAAACAGACAAAAAAAGAGTTTTAAAAAATTAAGCTTGGTCAGTTTTGTTTTTGAGTTTCCTGACGCAACACTGAAATGCCCAAAATGTAAATAATGAATATGACTGCGACAAACTCCCCCTGCTGTTAATAAAAAACAAAGTGCCCCGTAAACAAGACCACCACCAAGAACCAGGAAACGGCTGCAGTCTGCAGTCCATGTGATCCAATGTGTTCAACATGTCTCCAAGCTCCTCTCTCACAGAGCACGAGTTTGCTTTAGCTTCATCTCTGGGAATGCGGGGAGGATCCCAACTCATGAGGAAGGGAGCAGGGGAAATGTCAATGTTAGTCTGAATGAAGGTGAGGTATCAGCGTTTCTTAATGGCCGCACCATTGGAGTGAGGAGGAAACTTTGGCAGGCAAGGCTCCTCTGCTCCAGCCTCATGGGAAAAAACTGAGTCCTCGCCAGAGGAGCAGGTGGAGCTGCGAGTGTCCGGGTAGTTGGGAGAATATTGGTCCAGAGGCACAGAGAGCTCCAAATATTCCTGTAGGTACAAAAGCACAAAGATGATTTCACTTCCATCACAAAGTATGACCTGCAACATGTCCGCTAAGTAGAAGCAACCTGACCTGGTTGGATGTCATAGACAGACAACGATCTAGGTCCTCCACCAGCTGTTTGAATGTTGGTCTCTGAGAAGGCACCGCATGCCAGCAATCCCTCATCATCATATACCTGCATACGTTGTAAGATTAGAAAAAAGGAGACAAACGGGGTCGCGGGGACATCAGGTGAGAGGCAGGGTACACCCTGGACAGGTCGCCAGTCCATCACAGGGCCCAGACACATAGACAAACAACCATGCACACACACACTCACTCCTATGGGCAATTTAGAGTCTCCAATCAGTCTATCCCCAAGGTGCATGTCTTTGGACTGTGGGGGGAAGCCGGAGTACCCGGAGAGATCCCACGTTAACACGGGGAGAACCCACGCTAACACGGGGAGAACATGCAAACTCCACACAGAAAGATTACTGGTTGGACCCCCGCCCCAGCTGAGGATCAAACCAGCAACCTTCTTGCTGTGAGGCCACAGTGCTAACCAACTGTGCCACCGAACAGCTATGAACTTATTTAAAAAAGAATTTTTATCTTTCCCAAATAACACACCTGTATCAAACATCCTATCTCATGCAAAGTTAGTTTTAAATCATTCTGACTGGTTAAGAAGGAGACATCCAGTAGCAATGGACGACATGAACACAAACTGAGCAATGTTTTCCAGCTGAAGTTCATTAAACCTTCATTTCCTTTTATTGGTAATCACACAAACTGTGTCAGGAAACATTATGTTACTAAGCACCTGGAACGTTTCAGATATACAACACTGGTAAGTAAATATTATGTCTAACTGTTTTGACCAAGCACAGAATATATGACTGGGTGTTTTTAGGTCACACTGAACTAACTGTTCTTAACTTTTATTAATATATTATATTGAAAATATATAGGTATTTCTGTTATGAATAATTTTCCCATCACTGTAACTGAAAAAACCCACACTATTTAATAATATGTAGGACTTTTTTACCCTCACCAGAGGTGAAAATGATAAAAGAAGATGCTGAAAGTTCATGCAGTAATTTTGTGAAGCATTTCCTTACAGCTCATGAGTGCACGTTGAGGGTTTGTCCATTCGATGGCCTTCCTTCAGCAGCTTGAACAACTCCTCCACTGGGACACCTGGGTATGGAGAGCCTCCCAGGGTGAAAATCTCCCACAGCAACACCCCAAATGACCAGCTTAAAAAATAAAACACACACATGAGTTTCTACATTTTCTGTAAAACTTAATATTTTTGACAGATCCTCTGAAAAAAAGAGCAAGCAAAACAAGGAGACATTGTACTTACACATCACTTTGGTGAGTGTATATCCGGTCAAACAAAGCTTCAGGAGCCATCCATTTGACTGGTAAACGACCCTGTGAGAAACATTAGTGTTAACTTTGCTGAGGGATGTCCAACCAGCCTCAACTTAACACCAAGGTAATTTTATTTAAGACCGATGAGTCTTTATTGCACATTGGTGTGTGTGTGTGTGTGTGTAAGGAAGGGAGGGGTCTTAGTCAGCAAGGGAGGCAGTAAAAGGGAAAATAGGCTTTGTGAGTCAGGGTGAGCCAGCTTCAGGAGCGCACTACTCTAACCTATGATGCAGTCATCGCTCCGCTGATTCTATGCGTTTGACACACAAGCTCCATTTTGTTTGTTTTAACTCTTCATTGTTAGCTCAAGCCTGGGTTAACATTTTCTCTTAAACTCTTTCGGTTTCTTTTTGTTTTCATATGCAGCTAAAATCATTGGTCTAAAACTTTCTAACCACTGGTGGTAACCACTAAATTGTAGATTTTTATTCTATGTGACTTCAGATAGTTATTACCTTTGTCACTACACAACTGAACAAAGTCAATCCTACAAGACAGTGTTTCAGCTGTCCTTTTACGAGTATGAGCTTGTTTGGCTAAACCATGAATTTACCTCAGTTCCAATTTTAATTATAATATAACATCTTAAATTGCCTAAAATTCTCATGGATTTTTTCATTTAACCTTTATTAACTCATTTTTTTCACAGCATTTGTGTATCCGTTAGCAACTTCGTACAAAAAAATTTAAATATTTTAATTAAAAGCAACAGATATCAACAAATATTGACAAAAAAAACAATATTTCCAATTTTACATTTTAATTTATTTAATGACAACGTTTACATAACATGTAGATGTCAAAATGTGTCATTACCTGCATCATAAGGTGCTTGGAAGTGGACTTATTCATTTGTTTTGAAATATTTCAAAGATTTGCTGCAAAGTAAAAGCTGGGATTTTTTTTTTCTCTGGGGGATCAAAATATAAATTGGTATTGGATGAGATCAGTACAGGAATTTAAGAGCTGGATAAAAATCAGTACATTAGATATTGGTTAAAAAAAGAAGCTACTATCAAACATCTCTAATTGTCATGATTTCCCTCCGAAGAGTGGGTTTTTGTCTAACTTAGATTTAAGAGTTCGACCCAGATCTTCACATTTTGGGAGTAATCTGGATCACAGTCTGGATCCAGGGATTTTTAAAGGGTTCGGTATCAGTGTGCGATAGGGCCATGTTCAGTATATATATGCATATAACTGCACAATAAATGCTCAGGGTGCTTGGCCAAAAATAAGATTTCTCAAAAGGTTTTCAAAGATTTTAAAGTTGGATCTCATTTATAAATCAGTGGGAATCTAATAGTATATACACATAAAACGAATATAGGACTATAATATAGGCTGGAAACAAGCTGCTTGGTGGAGGTCGGCGCTTTCCGAGTGCTTTTCTAGTTTACGCATGTGTTCCCAATAAGACCTAATGTCACATTTTAAAAAACAGGTCTGTTAAAAAGCTTTAGATTATTTTTAAAAGTTTGGATTTATTTTGCTAAGACTCTAAACAACTGTATGTGTCCCTTAATGTCACTTAACATTTCTGAATGCAATACTCACATTGGTGGTCTTCTTATAGTAATCAATGTGGTGAATATCTCTGGCCAAGCCAAAGTCAGCTATTTTCATCACATTGTCCTCCGTGACCAAAACATTGCGAGCGGCAAGATCTCTGTGGATGCACTGAAAAAGAATAAAACCACATCTTAAGATGGCTGAAACGGAGCCCTTAGAATGAGCACCTGTTAGAAAACTAATGGTATTTTTTATACATTCAGTCATTTAATTTCACGAAGCTGAGAACTGTACGTTTTACATCGTGGTTACCTTTTTGGATGCCAAGTACTCCATGCCCCGAGCTACTTGGTAAGCACAAGACACCAGGTCTTTGATGGACATGTTCTCCAAAGGAACCTGGTCTGGGTTGTAGCAATACTCCATGCCTGGTGGGCGCCGAGCTCGCAGGTACTCCCTCAAGTTGCCCTTGGATGCATATTCAACTATCACATACAGAGGTCCTTGAAATTGTGGGAAGAAATATAAAGAATTAAAGAGAGCAGGGCCTGGCTTCATATTTCATATTACACAGATTATCATTTATTAAAGATCATAAATCAGTAACAATAAGATTCTCAAAAGGACATAAAATGCATTAAACATACTTGGAGTACAACAGTGTATAGTAAACATGTATAAAGTAAAAGAAGGGTCACTAGAGGTTAGTTATCTTCCCTTATTTGTTTAAAGGGGTGATGGGAGAGAAATGAGAGCTGCTATGTTAGTGACACATATATTTATGCATGCTGTCCTACACACTCCTCAGAGTACGGCTCATAGCAGAACTCTTGTCTGAGGAATAACAATGTGTGTGTTTGTGTGCAAGTTGGTGTAGAAAACCGGAGCAAGTCAGTAGCAGGCTCCTGCAAGTCAGCGGCGATCTGGTCCTACCATCCTGTGTACAGGCTCCCAGCAGATTAATGATGTTTTTGTGCTTCCCGATAATCTTCATCATCTCCATCTCTGAAATCAGGTCTGACAGATCTTTCTCTGTGGCATCAGCTGCAAAGGAACAAAATAAGTAGTATTATAGTAATCAGTCTAAATTACTTTTAGTAAAAGAAGTAAAACAAAACCTTTGACCTTGCAGTGTTTATATACATAAACAATGTTTTATTTTGTATTCATTTATTTTAGGAGCAGACTGATGATTATTGTTAGCAAACAGTGAAAGGGAGAGGCACCCACTGTATGAGACAATAAATGCTACTTTCCCTTCATCTTCATCCCCCTGTGCAGTTTAATGAACACCGTTTATGTGGGATGTCAAGGGTTCTCATAAACTTTTACTCTACTCTCCATTTTGCACAATCGCTGTGATCCAATAGCAGATGTCTCTTCGACTCTGTACATCACAGTTTAAAGCGTTTTTGTTCCCGAAGCACATAGTGCTTCCCTCAAAAAGTTGCATAGAAGTACTTAAATACTGTATTTAAGTCAAAGTAAAAAGAGACAAAATGCAGTCTAGTCTAGGTATCCCATTAACCGTTTACCAGAGTAAAAGAAATAAAAGTACTCTCTTTTAAATCAGATTAGGTTATTAGAAGTTAAAAGTAGTTGCTGGATGTATTAGCTAGCATAGCAAAATATAATTTCTTTAGATGTTTGAGCACATCAATAGTATGAGCAATGGCATTTTAAGTACAATGTTAGTTATTAATAATTATTTTAAAAGGTTGTTGTTTCCATTGTGTTTACAGTTTACACTTACGCTCATGATTCTTTTAAATCTGAATCAGGTTTTTTTGTTTTATTTTTTAGGGCTGATTTGAAGAGTTAAATACTATTATTAACAGTTCAAAACAGCTCTGACTTGTAAATAAGAATGTGTCTTAACTGGGCTATTTATGTAAATAAAGGTTAAAACTAAACAAAACAAAGAAGACCAACTCCAGAAACCTTTTTTCGGGGGGGTTTTACTACAACTTATTGCTGCAAATGATACCGTCTCAACAGGCACGCCCTGCACTCACTGAAGGAATGTCTAATATTACCTGGTTTGGTTTAGTGGATCATACCCCTCTGGTTTTTGATCATATAAACTTCATTAGGATGACTTATTTTTTAGAATAACTGTTGGACTAAACACAACTTTATCCCACTAATTATATAGCTAAATAGATTTTATAAAAAATCCATACAATCTTTAATTTTAATGATTTTACTGTCCTGTCACAATGTCCACAGAGAAAATAATCATTCCAGCTAACAGAACATTATCATTGCAGATGTTACGTAGCACAGTGTTAGATGCAAATTACCATAAACTTATGACAGAAAAAGTGAATTAACTACTTGGTAAAGACATGAAGTGTGTGAACCAGAAACGCAAGATGAAATTCTGTGCAGCTTTCTGAGGAGCCGTATAATTTAAACCCTGCAATGTCACACAAGGCATTAAAATGTAGTAGAGTAAAAAGTAAAGATATTTACTGTACGATGTAGTGAAATAAAGTAAAAAGTAAACAACTAAATCTGCATAATTACAGAGGCATGAAAACATAGTTAAAATTCTACCACAGCTCTAAACGTACTGCTATACACTGCAGAAACCTCCTTTAAAGGATCACCTACAAACCGGCTTACTGTAGCAAATAAGAGGATTTAACTCACACTTTAACATTTTCACTGCAACCTTGGTCACACGGTTGGGCTTTTCTTTATCCAGACCCAGCGCCTCTCCCATCACCACCTGACCGAAGCATCCTTCACCCAGTGGTTTTCCAAGAACAAGTCTGTAAACAGGTCAGGAGGCAATCATCAGCTTTAACTGGTGAACTTTAAAGTAAATAAATAAATAAAAACAACAATAATAATAATAATCATATCTATATTCTTTTCAATTCAAAGCCCATTTTAATCCATGGCATACTTGTCCCTGGGAAGCTCCCAGCGAGGATCTTGAGGCAGTTCATACTCAGACACTCCTGTCAGCATTGGAGAACCACTGGAGGAGAGGCGGGAGGGTCGAACTAGCATCACTCCAGAATGGATAGAGGAGCTCGAGTCTACTGACACCTGAGGTAAAAAACAGCGACATTACTCTTCTCATAGTGGAACAGACACAGATGTTAGCATCTAGCCAACAGACCATAAAGAAAAATACTACAACACAATTTCTGTGGTTTCTTTGAAGGATTGTGTCATAAACACAGATGTAATCTGGAGACTTAGAACTTGTCTAATACCCATACTTACCAGATGTACCTGACCATCAGTAGCTACAGTAAACCTGAAAGCTCTGGGAATGCATTTTTTAAAACAAAGGCAGCAACGAAGAGTTTAATAAACCCAATGTTTTTTTTTTTTAAAGCTTTGCTTTTAGATAATCTGATCATATGGAGAAAAGAAAAAGTGAGAAAGTATTAATACTCCAAACCCCCTATCTACTTTCTGTTACCTGTCTGCGTAGAGGGATGCTTTTAGCCAGCTTGTGGACTGCCAGCTGACTGTTGAAGTCACTCTTCTTCGAAGAGGTGCGAATCTTGACGATCATTACGATGGAAACCATGACGGTGATGAAAAAGAAGCCCACACAGTAGATGACCACCTCCAAGTAGGCGTGACTGGCTGGTGGGTATTGTGTGCTGGCTAGATGAGGGAGCAGGGTAACATGGGGGGCAGGGAAGGCTGGGGTCAGCTGTCATGAATTAACTAACTGTACATACACAAGTACACAAAACAAGCTGCCAGCAGGGGCACAAATTCAATGGCCAAACCAGAAACAAACTCACACACAAGCCAACATGTGTAAAAGTCAGAGCCATGGACATACATGAAGAAAATGTAGGTTTTCTCTCTCGAGCCAAATTCTGCACATTAGCTAATGAATGGTATGGTTCAGAGTGAAATGATGACAGGATCTGACTCTTACACAGCAGACCGATATTTCACACACAATATTTCCTGTTCAAAAAGTAACATAAACATGTACTGGTAGAGCTAAAGCAGCATAAAGCCAGAGCTCAGTGCAATAGTTCAAATAAAAACATCATTTACAGAATTAAAATGCTCTCTTCATTTTTTTTATTAAACATTAGAGCAGATGTGTTGGCTTTTGTAAAACTGGATGTGATATAACATTTTTTATGCTTTGAATGTAAAAAAAGAAAAAAATATTCCGATTCAGGTCTTGTTTTTTTCCTCCCACTAAATGAAAACACCAACATTTATTCATACCATCATCAGGGGTGTAATGGATTAAACATTTTAGTTAAAAAAACTAAATGTTTAAACATACTTTGGTTTGAGAGGCAGCCTTGTGTACAGGAAACAGATCTCAGACTCTTTATGAATAAGTTGTTTTGGTTCGTGACTTATTCCACCACTGAATTTAAACCATGTCATAAATGATGCAGTTAATTAATCACATCTCATCTCAGTCTTTTACTAAATCAAAAGCCTAAATGAAAAGCAGATCCTGCATGAGCACATTCATGCTGATTTACAAGAAACATTTTACACACTACTTTGTTATTATTGGTGAATGAAACCTACAACTTCAAAACTACATCCACCTTTTCAGAGTAAATCTCCAATTGCAGAAATGGCAAAGAATTGTGTGGAAGCACCTCATACTAAATAATGCATCCCAAACCAAATGTATCCTGTAAAGTGTGCCATTACACCCCCAAACACGCCCCAGCAACACAAGTGATTTACACTTGTGTAAAAAGGCTGACTGACAAGCAGCTTGATAATTGGTGGAATGCCCATTCTAATATGCTCAGGAATGAGGCACATCCACTACAGCAAGCCAATTATCAAAGCCAGCCACTGTGCTCACAGCAGGAAATGACATCAGCAATACATGTCATTTAGAGTGTTTGTCAAAGAAAATCAGCTTAATACCAAGCCAAATACAAATGTGAGCTAAATAGCAGAATAGAAGAGAGCGTTCAAAGTGAAATCTGATCAGAGCTGCCAAACAACCCTTCTAAAAATGCCATCTTCTGGCTGGGATGGTTAAATATACATCTGGGTGGTATTTTCTCACAAAATACCTCAAACTCTGAACTTGTTTTGGGCTGTTTGGCATTTGCTGATTGAGTTAAGAAAAACAAAACAGCAGAGCATGCCTTGTACTCTTCCCCATCGAGAAAGTTCCGATGGAGCAGGAGCCATGCTGAGCTCAGACAGGGGAAATTTTAGTACATGTATTGTGCCCTGGCTTCCACCCACATTTGTCACCAGATGACTTATCTGGAAAAATGTGAATGTGGACAGCCCGGCTTGAAAATAAGGGATATAATGAAGATGTAAGTGAGAGACAGAACCACTGATACCTTCGAAAATGTTCAACCATGCAGAGTGATGAGAGTACCCGATAGAATTGCCCGCCAAGCAGGTATACTCCCCAGCGTCCTCAAAAGACACATTTCTCAGTTGTAGGACTTCTATTTCCTTGTCCGTGGTGTTAAGGCCAGTGGTCTAGAAAATAACAAAAGGAAGTAGACCCAACAAGAGGCCAAAGAGGGAAAAGGGAACCATGAATAAAGGATTCTGAAAGAGAAAGAGGATGGAGGAGCGTTCTCCTCCTCAATCCAACATCATATGCCCAAAATGTCACACCAAGAACCCCGACAGAGGACTCTGTCAGGAAGAGTCCTCCAGTATCTGTTAGTGGAAAAGATGGTCAAGTGAGTCTGTACCGATAAACCGCACTCTGGGCCGCACCATCACCACATACCTTAGTCTCATCTCTACATGCAAGAGATGGGCATGGAAAACTCCGCAGCAGAACAGGACACACTCGCACAAACTATGCCAGCACTAAACAAACAACAGGAGGAATGTGAAACTAGATAAGCAGAGGATGACAAACGAAGGAGGGGGGAGAAAGGAGGGAGAAAATAACAGTGAGAGAGTTTTTGAGCTGTGTAGAGCGAGCAGACTTTAAAGGGCAAGGGAGCGAGAGTAATAGAAGATGGCAAGAGAGGCCCTTATTAGGAGGGCATGGCACAGCACAGAGATGGGGCTGGAATGAGCACTGGTCCAACTTACACCTGAGTCTAAACACTTTCAACTGTTCTGCTGGGAATTTTCCATAGCGTCATTTACAGTCAGGAGCGCTGAGGAGAGAGGGAGTAAGAAACAGAGGGAGGAGAGAAACAGCTGAGGCTGACTTGAGCTATTAGACTCTAGTTTGTCCAGGTGGTCCTTGTAGCCCCTCCAATGTACCGTCCCTGTACTGCTGCGTGGTGGTTACCTGAGGGCTCATATCTGATGACAGTCAGCCAAGCTGACTGATTGGCTTCTCCTATATAATTGGACACTTTACATGTATATTCTCCACTCTCCTCCTCAGTCACATTGTAGAGGGTAAGCACCTGAGCATCCGAGCTATTAACCCCTGAATGCTAGAAATAAAAACAAATCATGTGCAGCACAGAAAAATAAACACAGTAGACAACACAGGAACTTTTATGGGTTTCTAGGAGTTTAAAAAACATTTAGATAATTACATGACAATCCAGAAAGTAAATATAAATGACTCTATACTAAAAGAGGTTGTTTCTTAGTACCATTACAGAAACCTATTGATTAATAAAGGATGACTCCGGTTAGGTCTTTACCTTGAGGACATTGACGTATGGTTTACCATCAGGTCCAAAACTGCTCCCGTTTATCTCGATATGTTTTAGCCACTGAATATGAGGCTGGGGGTCGCTGAAGACCTTGCACTCAAACTCCACATCACTTCCTACCACAACTGTACGGTTGGCAGGCAAGCCAGCCTGCAGGATTGGCCGGTGAGGAGAGCGCTCTGCAGCAAATCAAAAAAGCATGAGAGGAGAATGAAGAATGGATTTCCTGACATAAGGAACATAACCTGAATGCTGAGAGTTTTACCAAGTTTCTTTTTTCTCCTTTCCCCTTCTCCTTTCGGGCCATTCTTGCATTTTGGATTATTTGATTTATGCCTTTATTATCCTTATTTCTTAAAATCTATCCAAGATATTATTTGGGATGTTTGGCATATCATTCACTCTGTTTCTAAAAGATGCCATTTATCAGGGAATGGTCACATAATAAATAGTACTATACAGACCTCTATATATGGTACATACACCAGATGGAATATTATAGGGCATATTTGCACTTATTTAGATGTACCTAAATACACTGTTTTTTTGCTCCGTGTTACTTTTCACAAAAACACCTGATTCAATTCAAGAGACAAAAAAATAAAGATCTTGATATGCTGTATGACATTTGGAGAGCACTGGAGCAGACAGTCTCCATTCAAAACAAACAAATGTGCAATATTTGAAAAGTCCACACGGCTGACTGGTTGTCAAACACAAGATAAATAAAACCTTCATCACACTGAGGCTTTAGTTCTGGAAAACGGTCAGGACTGATTTCACACCATACTGCTTAGTTTCAAGTAAAAATGAGCAAGTATTATAGTGATTTCTCCAGACTAGATGCATGTAAAATTAAGTTGTTTTGCTTAAAATTTTAATGACAAATAAATCTAGCAAGTAAATACAGACATGCTTTGATGCTTAGTAAGCACTTCTAATCCTGTTTTCCCCCAAACAGAAACACTGGTAATGGATACATGATGCTTTTAATTCAGAAATAATAATTATAAATTACAGTATTCTTCTCAGAGTTTACATGAAAAAAGTAATACCAAATTCAGGTTTACATGGAAACACACTTAAACATCTCTTAATTCTGCTTTGTATCTGGGGGACATTACGTATTTGCGTATAGTAGAAATAAACAAACCACTTCCAGCTTTTTTTTTTTTACTACAAAATGGAAAACAACATTATAGGTAGTTTGCAATTAAATTTTGATTATATTTTTGAAGTACCAACTCAACACAAGCATACTACTTCCTTTTTTAGCATGTGGGGAGGGAAAGGATAAAGAGTTTTGGAGGCAGGAGGCAAAAGACCCTGAATGTGCGTCACTGCGACGTGACAAGGTAACAAGCAGTGTCAGAGGCTGGTCAAAACCCAGAGAACAACAGAGGAAGTGGGACTGTGATATAGAAGACCTAAGGCTTAAGAACGAGTCACAGAGCAGACCCAAGAGGAGCAATCACTTGTCCCTTTTATAAGAGTCCATCATTACATAGAAAGATGTTAAGTTTATCATAATGTGAACAAAAAGGACTCAATTCACCCGACACAGAGTACATCACTGTGTGTTGGAGTAGCAGTGTCATTTAATTAGCTCATCAGATAAGTAGAGATTAAATATTTGATTAAAGTTATTCTTGAATATTCAACAGGAGATTAAAATTTCCTGGAAATGATCTCTTACCAACTACATCCAGGTTGTAGGTGTGATTAATACTCCCATATTGGTTTTCCACCACACAGGTGTAGTTTCCCTTGTCGGAGGGTACAACAGATTCCATGATGATGGCCCACATGTGCTCGCGGAGCTAAAAGTAGGAGAACAGAAAGCACAAAGAAAACAGTTTACTGTTGGAGAATGAATGAAAACTGGAAATCTCTAACTTGATTTAACTTAACAGATTAAAATCTGATTTTGTTTCTTTTATCACAGGTTACATTTTGAAGGATGTAATGATAATATAAACGACAACCTACTTCCTGGGACAGTAAATAAACGTTCCTTTTCCAACCAAATAAAGACCCAATTTTTATAGGTTTGTGCCCCAACCTGCCTTTGGAGCACCGACTGATGTCTGGCTCTTTTTTCCAAGACATGTTATAATTTTTTCTTCCATAAATCTGCCAAGACCGGCAGTGTGTGATTAACCAACTAACCTTCAAGGCAGTGGTTACATCAAACATGCATATACACAGACTGAGCCATACAGTCTCCCTCATTTAGCTAAATATGTGATGAGGGAGTCCAGCTGCCTGCTGCCAGATGTGTTGTGCTTGGCTTCATATGCATGTGTTGTACATTATTCCAGCCCTTCTCCACGTCTCCATGCTGATAATATGAACAATAAAAGTCCTGCCATAAAAGCAAGAGTGTGGGAGGGATGAGAGACGTCCCCGGCCGTTGATGCAGACCTTTGCACCTTGACTAAAAAAAACAGCAGCCAGATGGTTAAGTGTGCTGCCTGGCTGGGTGGAGGGTCTATGGGAGACAACAGCAGCAGGCAGCCAAGAGGAAACTCCTAAATGTGTCCCAGCTGGGGAGGGAGATGGCTGGGGAAGCACGATATAAGGCTGGATTAGCCCATACCTTGATGGGAAGAACAAATGTAGAGAAAAGAGTAGATTGTGTTCTTCAAAACATGCATCCTTCACATGGGAGCAATATCTCCTCTTTGATTCCTTTACTAGGCTTCTGAATTACTTAAAAGGAAATGGCTTTTAAGTGTTGAAAACCTAAGCCAAATAATGAATAATTAGTGGAATATGAGCTTAGTCTAATTTATAAAAGTCTAAGTTTAGCAAACCTTTACAAAAAGGTCACACCGGCAGTTGCAGTAAAACAATATACAACAGATCCGGCCTCGCCTGCCACACCTCTTTAGTAAATCCATAGACTGGAGTTACACATCAACCGCCCTTAGCTTAACAGTTTGTCAACAGTGATGGTCACATTTCAATACAGCTTGTCTGCTATGGGGAAGATGCTGACAGAATGACACATGGCACATCATTGATACAGTCTCACGGTGAACTGACTGCTGCATGGATGTTATTACAGCAACAACAATTACCGATACCAAGAACAAGGACAGCCAGTGCTATCCTTCATCCACACAGATGGCTAGGATTGCCCACCTGGAGGTGCAACTAAGGCACAAAATTCCTCTTTGCGGCATAGAGTTTCAATTTTCATTGTTTTTTAGGTGAATTGTGAAAGTTCCCTCTACATTTCACTTGTAGAAAGTGTTTCTTACTCCAGGGGAGGTGGTGGTGATGAGATCACTGATACATCTTCACTCGGAGTGAATAAGTGATTAAAAAAGATGCTTTGGATATTGCTTTGTAAGAAGCTCTGGGGAACAAAATTAAGACATTTTTTTTATTAACCTTAAAGCCTCCGATGCGATGATCCCTCTTGAATTCTTTCCCATTCTTGTACCATTTTAGAGTGGGAGTTGGGTTTCCACTGGCCAGGCATTTAAACTTCACAGTCTTACTGGCAGGAACAACATGGAGCTTTTTCTCCATTTTTTGAGGATGAACCCATTGCGGGGCATTTGCTAAAAACATAAAGATACAAACAACATTTCAATACAATATCTTACACAGAAAACAACAGGATTTAAAAAAAAAAAAAAAAAATCCAACAAAATTATTTTTTAATACATATTTTACTTTTGGGAAAGGGTGAAAATGTGATAAATCAATAAAATATAAATGCAACTAACATCAATAGAAACAAATGCAGCAGACTTTTAATGAAATGCACATAAATCAATAACTAATGAGTACACACCGGGTTGTTATCAGAACTCTAAAGCATTTAGTCTGATATAAAAAACATGTAAAAACATCACTGTAAATTATAAGATAGAAACAAACTCAGGACCAGCATGTTTTCTGCACTTTGCAGCTGCTGGATTCTTTGTACAACCAGACGAAGAAACCAGTGGCTTAATTGCACTTTAGGCAAATTGGGGGACATCCAAGGTTAACCACAATTAGTCAGCACAGACACAACCCTCATACCAAAAAGCTGAGGAAACAAAGACCCCCTCATTCAGAGCAAAACTACTGACCCACATATGAGCCTGACACATGAAGGGCTTATAAGCCGATAATAAACCTCAGTGATCATAATTACTCATTTCAGTGCTACAGTGATGACCACTTGTAACATCAGCATTGGTGAAGTAAAATAAAGAAAAGATTATATCACTTACTTATTAGTTTCTGACTACCCAACAGTTTGTTTTCCTCTGATGAAGACTCTTCTTCATCATCATCATCCTCAGATGAAGCCAAGATATCAACTAAATAACAGGAAAAAAAAGAGTCAGCAGAATTCAATGTTGTACACTTCACTACACAGTTTAGCCTGATGCATCACATTTGAAGCTAAACAGTAATATATTAAAGCAATTTTCTCGCTTCATTCAAAAGCACAGACACACACACACACACACACAGGTTAGCATTTACTGTGAATGATGTGCCAAATGCACTACTGTGTAACATAAAACAGTTTTACTTGAGTAAATGTATTTTATGATATTTAATGCAATATTAATAGATTATACATAATTAAATGCCCATAAGGATTTTTTGCTGTACATATGACTTTACCTGTGACATTGAAGTAAACACTGTGGTTGCCAAAGGTGGTGCACGTGTAAAAGCCAGAGTCAGTCACGTCAACGGTTTCTATCTCTAACTGGCCATTGTGGATACGAGTGTGTTCTCCATCCACAACAGCAGCATGGTCTTTGGTCCAGTTAACAGCATGAAGGGAGTCCTTGGGAGAGCAACTCAGCTCCAGACGTTCCCCGGGATAGCGGGTGAACAACTTTGCTTGCGTTTCCACAGGCACTACAAAAAAAACACAAGAGCAGGATGTGTTTACTTCATCAGCATTATTGTTATGACTGATCTGACCAATTTTAAAAATCATCCACTTCAGAGTTTTCAGATTGCAAACTTTCAATATTAAAAAGGAGGAATATCTGTGTGTTTTACTTACACACAGAGAAAGACAAATACTGCATTCTGGGATAAATCTGCTTATAAAATCTAACCCCCAAATTCCATCTTCTCAACATTCACAGTATAGTGAGGCACAGCCAACAGTCTCACCTAAAACAAGCTGTGTAAAAAGGTCTCCTTGCTCTAACTATGATGCATTATATAATGTGTTTTATTTAACAGGAGTTTGATCATTCATACTAAAAAACAAACTGTGTGATATAAAAGAAAAAAAGAGTGCCCAAAACAGAGAGTACTCTATCATAAAATGAGCTGAATCGTTACTTTACACTCATTAAAAAGTTACAACCTGAAGACAGATTACAAAAAAAGATACTACCTTGATTTTATTCCACTGTGCCTACGTAACCTCTCCCCAGATTTTAATTTAATCTCAAATTAGTCAAGGCACCATAATCAGAAAAACAAGGAGTTACTTGAGATAGGAAGGTGAAATTCAATTAGAGAGATGAAAAGAGGGGAGGTGTAACAGAGAGAGACACCTGAGCCCCTCTGTTCTAGAAGCCTACATAGTCTGCTAGGAGAAAGGACTAACCCAATTACACCGACATGTTGTCCATCACAGGGTTGTTGTTTTGCTAGTTAAAAAAAAAAGTCAAGCTTGGCACCGACCACGTTGCTTGAAATTCTACCTTTAGGATGCCACTTTTATTATAAGCATGATTCATTTGAAAAATATCCACATTTTATGGATGCACCCACTTGGGGTATTATTTCCCACAGTGGGAATTTCTCATTCGTACAGGATATCACCTGTACTTTATCAGAAAACCTTCCCAGAGCCTCATGGACATTCTACCTTTGCCATTTGTTGAACCAACATCAAACCACGACGACCGATTTAAAATTGTATAAAAACAAAGAGACAGAAAATCTTAAAATTTGGGAAGCTGCAAGCTTTCGTATGGCTGAAAGATGGTACTGCTGTGTGCTGCCTGTGTTTTGTAGGTTATGCAATGCAGGAACTTGCTGAAAAACAGCCCCATTTGATTTTAATCCTTTCCTGCTAAAAACAGATTACGGTAAATACATTATTTTTAAATATAGTGCTTGAATTTATATATGAATGAATTTAGCAAAGAAAATTTATTCATTAATCTACTTTTTAGCCACAAAAACTTTTCAAAACGCCTTCAGGCAGTGCAATCTCGATCATTATATGTCCTCTTCTTCCATTTCTGACATAACCCCTTTGGCGTTATAAATAAAATTGAAGCTAGATAATCAAATACCACAGTGGTGAAAATCAGATAATTCTTTACCGTTCTCAAAGCAAATCTTGTTTGCCTTTTATTTGAAACTCACTTCCTCCTGATCACAACATCAGCAAACCTGCCCAATCCCTCCCACCATGACAACAAAGACCTTCAAACAATACAGAGGAAGAGAGAGCAATGAGAGCAAGCCAGTGAGCATGTGCATAGTAGTAAGTAGAAGCGGGCCTGCAGTGGCAGGTTCTAGTGCCAGTTGCTATGGTGACCCCACTTGGGCCTAGTAAAGGTATTTCCTGGATCACATATGTCTGACAGGCCCTTAATCCCAGCAGGAAAAGGGGCCAGGGGGTAGGATCAACTTTCTCCTCAAAAACAAAACCAAAGTGGGGAAAGCAGAAAAAGTATTCAGACCCAATTTAAGCTACTCAAATATGTAGAATTACATTCTACTTCATAGTATGAATGTGACCATTTCTTTTCTAATCCTCCCATCTTTTCAGCTGGTTGTTTAGAGGTATTTTTGTTGTCAAAACACCCAAAACAGAAACAGAAGAAACGTGCTTAAAAAAGATAAATCAGTATTTAATGAAATATGGTCTGATGAAAGCAGGACAGATGCTCACCGGCTACTCCTTTTCACTTTGTTCCCCTTTTCTGCCACCAGTATTGGGCATTAATACATTGTATTAAAATGTATGGCAAAAAAATCATGCTAGCAAGAAGGCATTTATAAAAATTGATAAACTCTCCCACCACTCCTCCTAGCTGCGACTCCATACTCACACGTTTCTCATACAGATTTATGACAATAACTTTAAAATTGCTCCTCTGTCCACAAACATGAAGACGCCGCACATGTTTCAAGTGGTCGTGTCTTTTACACATGAGGGACACGTTTGATGCATGTAGGATTCATACAGCAGATCACATACAGGTTGCATTTAATTGGAAATGGAAAGGATCCGTGTCATTCAGAGTGTTATGAAAAGTTCAGTTACAGCTCACGTATTGAGGCAAAAGAAACCGATTTGGTTCACTTCAGCCTGCCGTCTAAATGTAGCCTAAATACTTTTATTTTAGTGTCATAGAGTATTTAATTAATTCGCTTCAATTGGGGTATGAAGGGGATTTTAAGCAATATAGTTAAAAAAATGCTCCTAGAAAACATCTTCTAGCCCACCTTTAAATTTATGGTGACTATAATTATGCAATGTAAATACAATCATCTTTAGGTTTAATTATAATTTTAAGTAAAGGTCGTACTACTGGGTGCAAAGTCTGGCGGAGTACAGGAGAGATAGCTTCAACCCCATCTTGTAAAAAGGAAGACATCACTTTTCTTATATTCCTGTCTCTGGTCGAGCACCTACAGGAGTAGTGTTACCCTGGTGAAGCAGAGTACCTCTCATCCAAACCTCACAGAACAGGATGCTGGTACACAGCTAAGGAGTAGAGCCTCTTGCAAAAGTTTCAAAATAGTATAGTATACAGTCATTTGGCAGATGCTTTTATTCAAAGCGACTTACATGTTATTTTTAAACCATTTTAACCATAGCTATTATAACCTAACATGCATGTCTTGTGCGTGGGAGGAAGCCGGAGAACCGGGAGAGAACCCACGCATACATGAGGAGAACATGCAAACTCCACACAGAAAGGTCACTGGACAACCCTCCCAGCCTGGGCTCGAACCAGCAACCTTCTTGCTGTGAGGCCACATCGTTAACCACTGCTCCACCATGCAATACATTTTATTCCCTAAAGGGAGACCAATCAGCTGAACGTTGCAGCCTCTGCTCCAGGTCAGTTAGCTTAGCATTTAGCTTCTTGTTATAATCAGACTGAAGCTGAGTGCATAAAGTTTGTTTCCTCCAGCAGTTGGTAAGCAGTACCAGCAATTTTTTATCCGTAGCGGACAGTCTGCTGTGGTGACCAGCGACAGTGGTTTGTACTCCATCCAATTTGCAGTTTATTTCTTGAAAGGACATCTTGAGCTCACAGAGAAGGGCTGATTATAGCTCTCTGAGCTGATGCCCAATGTTGCCTTTACTAACTTGGAAGTCGACCTTGTATTTTTTAAATGAAGTCCTAGGTCAAAAAGAGGTTATGTGGACATACTATAAAGTGATAAGCCATAGCCTGCCAGCTAGTACAGCCTTAAACACAAAGTCTGTATGCTCTCTGAGGGATCCGTCTACTCTGCTTCTGTCCCGTTCACTAAATGGAGATGTCATTGATAAGGCTATGTCAACATCCCAGCTGTTAATCTGAGTCCAGACATCATAAAAACACCCATAAAACTGTAAAAATTTGCCTGTTGCTTTATTTAAAACCACAGTCAGAAAGACCATTTGTGTTTCAGCCATCTTAAAACTCAGACAAGTCGAAGCTCAGATCCAAAACCAAAGCCTCGTCTTTTGAGATCATTTACACATTATTCTTAACAGCTAAACACTACTGTGTAAATTTCTTTTTGTTTTTTACATTTTCAAAGAGAGATAAGTGCTACATTTTCACATATCCTTTGAATTGAAGATGTTTCATCTTAGTTAATCCTCTGATACCATGATTGGATTAGGATGGATTAAAAAACAGTTTCAGGAAATAACACACCTGGAATGCTCCCACACGGGCTCAGTCAACCATTTGTAAAAATTGACTGACATCATTTATAATCAGCCTAATTATAAAAACTATGAGAGGTACTTTTGCACAGAACAGTCAGATTTTAAAACAGCAGGCAAGTTGGGGTCAACTAATCTGTAAATGTACAAACAGCTAAAAAGGAAGGGTTGGCACCAGACTATTGAACTTTCTCTGGCTACAGCGTAGGAAGCAATATGTTATGAATGACCTTTGGGATTTCCTGCTCTCACTGGAGTAATGGTTGACAGCAGGAAAGTCAAGTTAGTTAAGATTGTAGAAAAAGGGGTTATGGCACATTTTCATTGCTGATACCAACCATGTCAGCATGAAGGGGTGGGTGATGTTTAAATCAGACTGATAACGGACAAAAGGGAGCACAGACAGGAAGGAAAGGACTAAAACTATACATGTCAACAAGTTCCAAAACATTCAGAGCACTCTTCCTAAAAGCACTCCAGTGGAGGGTCTTTTCATGCTTAAATGAGCCCCTGACAATAAGCATGGATTAGCACTTTGGGGGCTACGAGGGTTGCTCTGTTATTCAAAACAACTCTGCTGCCTTTAGTTTTATGTGATGTCTTTAATGGACAAACATGGTAAAACCATGTTGTCAAACCTTTTTATCTGCTGTTGGTTTAATACAGCGAGAAAAAGTCACAGGTTTGCAAAGTTTGACAAATTCAAATAAAAAAAAAAAAACGTGTGTGAACAGGTTGATAAGTATTTAAGTACATTACACTCACAGCTTCCACCAGATTTAAACTTTCATTGAATAAACTATTTGTTTCGCTGTCCTCAGTAGGAAAATTTATGCCTTAGGCCACCAGTTTTTCCCCTGAAGTGTTTAAATTTGCATTTTAGATCATCTATTTAAACTTTAACAAGTCTAAAACCCCAGACGATGCTCACTGTATTTACAAAAGAAAAAAAAACAACAAAAGCACCACATCGTTATTACTTTAGAGTCACCACATATATGCTTCTCCGGACTGTCTCTTCTATCCAAGAACAGATTCAGTTAAGGACAGAATATCCTAAAAATTCACCACTGAAAGCTAAGTCGAGTATTGGCCCTGAAATGTTCAGGCTATTTGAATTACTGTCCATAAAACTCCCACAAAAACTCAATGCACTACATTTGTACTAGGGATATTCTTTTCTTATGCAAAAACAACAACAGAAAATACATGGAGAAAAACAATAGGACACATAGGACAAGAGCATTCCCATATAAGCATGTTGCTTTTCTTCAGAAGACGAATGAACTGCTAACTAAATGCCTCTGCTGGGATTGTTCGTCAACAGCTGAAGCCATTCGTCACTCAGCAGGGAAACATGGAGAAAGTGAAGGCAAAATGTCAGAGGAAGAGCACAGGAAAGAACAGACACATAGGTGGTACCTGGCCATTTGGTGATCAAATACTGGGTGGAGTGTGAATGCAGACTTCCCCCACCTTAGTGGAAATTTATGGCTCACCTTTGAGAACACTCCTCAGAAAACCAATCCTCAAGGATAAGGAAGGGGTTTAAAGTAGCATCTTTTTTCAAAAACAGGCTAATTTATAGTTCCCTGGCAGTTAACTCTTCTCGCAGTGACAACAAATACCTTTTCATTACAAAGAAGAAAAGCTGAGGCTGCTCGGTTGCAAAGCTGCCCTCAGGCTACAGATGGGAGCCATTTACTCCTCCCTGTCCCAGTGCTGGCTTAAACATAGCCACACCAAGTTTATTTTAGGGCTCAGAGCTCAAGAGAGCCTCTTGTTTAATTACTTCAATTATAATGCTGAACTTTATCATATTCTTCTGTTGTTCTCCACTTCCGAGTGCAGAATGTAAACATCCCAAACCATCTGCCCACAAGACCAGGCAGCTATTACACTGCTGGAAAGTATCCAGGAAACACATTTTTACGGATTTGATTTCAGTGCCCATTTCCTCTTTTCAGTACTTAACTTGTGTAAGAGCCAGACAAGGCTAAATTCATTTTGGACAATCCTATAGTCAACATCTGTTTCCACATCTAAGACTTCTTGTGAAATAATTAATAACAGCAAAGTGAATATGCCTAATTAATCTGTGGAAAACAGCTTTAACTGGTAGTAAGGAGCTCAACTGTGCTACAAGTGATGCAGTGAAGTGCACTCAAAAAACATCAGACTCTAGCAAAGGGGGGATGTGAGTGAACACTGACGCTACAAAGAAGACTTCACCAACGTCTGGAGCACGTCAGGATTACATTCCTGTACGAAGAACAAAGCTTTGCTTATCAACGGGCTGCTTTTCAAGACATGAACCAAGATAAGTTAGTCCTATTATGGTTATAGGTTCAAACACTAGTATGATATTCAATAATACAAAGAAGTGCTCTGTAAAAAGTCTGAACAGCATAAAGTTGTAAAATGTCCTTACCATTGTCAGTGTTAGCAGTCTGACACTGGGTCCTTAAAACTTGGGTGAAGAATGTCAGGAACAGAAGTATGCTTGGCCTCATCAGCATCCTGCTGACGGAGCTAAAACTACTGGCTTTTACACAACTGGAACTCCATTCAGACCGGTGGGACATCGGTTGTACGTCATTCACAATACACCACTGAAAAAGAATAAAAAGGAATAAGTGATCAGCAATAAAAACATGTGCCAAAACGGAGAACAAGGTTCTGAGCAAAAAGATCTTTGCTACCAGCAAGCTACAAAAAACTAAAGTAGATTCAGAGGTTATAAAAAAATGTACTCATCCTACATAAAGGAAGAGAATATTCTGTATGCTTACAGAGGTGAAGGCAGGTACATCAGAATTCCCACCTGAAATCCTCTGATAGCTTAGGACAAGACGAGTCTTGCTCAGTTTGTATAATAAAATATATCTTAATAACTGTCACCACACTGAAACCTTTTCTGCTGAGCATGTTTAAGTCTAAAAATGCAGAGAAAGTTATCTGCAGTGTTCCAAACTGAGGAGCGGTGACCACAACATGCACATCTGCTTAAATCATCACCTCAACAGCATCTGGCCACAGAGATTAACACTTCCCCGTAGCTGACATGACCTCTACTCCCCTTGAAGAATTTGTTATAGGCCAAAAAAATAAATACATAAAACACTCTGTTACATGACAGCTGCCAAGCCACCATTTCCACACTAGATCGATCACCCAACAGTTGGTTGTAGTTCTCAAACCCAAAAAAGCCCCCGCCTACAAGCATTTGCTGCCATTAGTTATCAAAGGGTTACCAAGAAATTTGACTCAAACATTAAAGGCTTAAAAAAATGAATCATTAAAATAAAAATAAAATGTATTAATCCATCAGTAAAAAAGATTGTTTTTAAAAAATAGATACAATTAATACAGGATTATATTTTCTCATGTAGTCCAGTAAACACATACAGGGTTTCCTTTAAGAAGTAATCCTGTTTATGAATGTCCCATTCTGAAACAGGCATTGTGTTCTCCTCAAAACCAATTCAATTTCACTTTCCAAGAATGGCCCAGTGTTCCAGCAGCTGAGCTGGGTCAGAGCAGGGGGAGGGTCCGAGGGGGGATAAAGAAGCTTGGTCATCTCTGCTCTGTAAGCTATGAGTCAGTGTTTGGGAAGGATCCAAGAAAGTAGTCCTGCTGCCAGACAGAAGGAACTGCAAAGACTAACCGACCGCTGTTCCCCGGGCCCTCATCGCTTCAACGATGTTTAAAAAGGGAGGAAGTAGCTTCTTTAAAATCCTGCAGGGTGTTTTATCATACTCACCTCCCCTGGGATAATAGTTTGATCATACAGTGAGTGAGTCTAGCCGTCATCGGCTATGCTGTACTCATCTTGTACTGGAAACGGTTGTGAGTCGAGGGTGACCAATTGGATAATATTGTTTCATTATTTTGGAGTGGGGGGGGGGGGGGGGGGGGGGGGGGGGGGGGGGGGGGGGGGGGGGGGGGGGGGGGGGGGGGGGGGGGGGGGGG
>JBAMHV010000012.1:20073720-20105248 GCA_037177535.1 Pseudomugil gertrudae
CACCCCCCCCTCCACCCACCCGCCCCCCCTTCCCCTACCACCCTCTACCCTAACGGAGCCAACTCTATAATACCATAGTGCAGTGGAATGTGGTGCGTAAATGTAAACGCGCTTAGTGCGCGCGGAGTAGCGTTAACGCGCTGATTGAGACGTCAGGACGTTGTGAACCGTGCAGGCTTTATTTTTTATGTTGCCTCTGAGTTTCCGCCTGTGTTCGGGCTGCCGCTCTTCAGCCTGATGGAGCTGCTGTGTCTTGCAGGAAACTTGGCTCCACCTGCATCCACACCATGATCCACGCAGCCTTTCTGTGGAGGAGCTTCTCTCCACACCGCGCTTTTTGCTTTGTAGGACTGGAAACCTGGACAACACACAAACTAATAACCAAACTACAGGCAGAGTGTCCCTATATTTACTTAAAAAACAACAACTACAACAACAAAGACTTAAAACGAGGCTATTTTCAACTCAGAGCGGATCACATTACTCTGAACTATCTGACATTACAGGAGAATTTACATGTTATTTTAGATAAATATTAAGTGAATCAGTCTTTGCATTTTTATTGCATGTCATTTGTACCTAGGAAGACACTTTAGGAGGTAAGTGACAATAATGTCACACAAAGAAAAGGGTTTAGAATAATTAGGTTCCTACTTACATCTATGTTAATATGGATATATAGAACAAGGTTAATTAGTTCTCATGTTTGTAGACTGAATGTGAGGGTAATATATGAGCATGTTTCCCCCCACAGGGTTCCAGTAAATAAGCACTTTAATCAATTTTAGTCAACAATGAAAAAGAGGAGGGGAAAGCTATATTGTTTGAGTATAAAGAATTGGCAGAATTTCAAAGAGCATCAGAATTTCTGCCAGCTCAGCACAAATGCAAGGTTTACTCTGCTTGATCAAAAGGCAAAGTTCATATCTGAAGAGCTCATATGGTCTTTAATTTCCTGTCACGGTTGACAAATGACAGAGCTGAAGGAGCAGAGACATGTGAAGAACAGCTTCACACTTCAAATAAAGAATAAGATGACAAGCAGATTTGTGTTTTGACATGTGTTAACCTTTCCTTCTCTCAGGTTCAGGTTGAGCTGGACATGAACAAACTTCAATTTATTATACTTTTATAGCAAAATTAAATAAATGACAATGTAATGTCATATCACGCCGATTCTGAAAGCTCCTCATTGGCTCCCTGTCTCTTTTTGTATTAATTTCAAAATCCTGGTGCTCACTTTTAGAGCCTTGCATGGTCAGAGTCTTGTTATGTCCGTATACCCCCTCTCGGAGGCTGAGATCGTCGGATCAAAACTTACTCATGGTCCCTCGTTCTCGTTTTAGGACTCGATGAGACCGATCTTTTCAGGCTCTGGAATGATCTTCCACCCTTCTTACGTTTGCTAATCTGTGTCACTACATTTAAATTAAATTTAATACTTTCTTGTTCCTGCAGGCTCACTCTGGTGAGTAGATTATGGGTATTGTGACCATCATGTCTATTTTGTTGTACACTGTTTTTTATTGTATCTTTTAATGTTTTTTTTAACTCTTTTATGTGAAGCACTTTGTGACTTCTTTGGCTGTGAAAGGTGCTATATAAATACATTTTACTTACTTAATGTAATATGTTTTGCTCCTTCTTTCTACATTATCTTATTGCAGTTGTAATGGTTATAATTCATGTCAATGTCAGAGGATGCTTCTTATTCATTTTCAATGATGACCCACAAATATGAGAGATCTAAAATGAAACCTTATAACAAATATTATCTTGTGTCATAAGCCAAGCAAAAGGTTAACAGTGACATGACATCTTGATGCACTATGTACACATTAAATACACAAATGTGTTGTGGATTTACTTCAACTTTCCCATCTATAAATAAAAACCAGTGTATTCACATACACATCACTATTATATATGATTTATCAATGTTAATAGGAGTGCTTACTTTGTACTTTGTGTTAGGATTTGTTCAAAATGTTCAATGACTTTTATGAGATGATTTCACTCATCTAAGTCTGTCTGTGGGAGTTGGAGGATACTAATCCATGTGCACCACAGTTGGATGAAACCTTTGGCTTCAAAAAGAGCAGAGTGAAGTCTGATTAAAGTAACTCCAAAAGTGAACCCTAAAGTTTTCACAAGTTTTTGCTTGTTATGACTTCAAGGTAGGCTTATACTATCGTTTATGAGACTGAGGATAAGTGGGCTCAGTTTTTGGGAATATCATACAACTACACATTGTTTTGACAGGATACTGGCTATAAAAATTACACAATGAATCTCCAGGACAGCAAGACTAAATTCATGGAATATACTTTTTAAAACATTGTGGGATAACATAGCAGCCTTTTTTTATTGATTTAGAAGGCAAGAAGAGTGATATCATTTTAATATCAACATTGTAAAAATGAGGCTGCTGTCAACTTCTGTCAGTGCAGTTTATCAAAAAGGTAGATTAGAAATTAAAGTTAGTTATTTGCCGTACCTGTCTTTGAGCTTTATTACTACTGTTTGGTTTCCAAACAGCTAATCGTAACTTCAGGATGTCTACACCTCTCAAAAACGTAGTTCAGAGCATCGACTTTAAAGTAAAAAAACAAAAAGTAGAGTAATACTTTCTGTTCTTAAGAGCAACAGGCCTGAGTGAACTCCCTGCTGGCTACTGTTTGACATACAGAATGGCATTCAGCTTCTCCTGAGCCGCTTGAGAAAAAGTAAAAAAACCTTTACTCCGCAAGGTTTAATTATTTCTGTAAATTACAGCAGTGACTTTGATGCCAAATGAGACGATGCCTTTAAATTACCATAAGAACATTCAGCTTCAAAGAGAGCTGCTAACTCAATAACAGATGGAGTGGGATTCTCACAACTCCATACATACCAGAGAGAGAACAAAACCCAATCATGTTTATAAGGATAACTAACAGTGAGAGTTAGATGTGCATGTGCTGCCATCAGCCACATCTTACAATTTCAGCATCCAAATATGGCTGAGAAGGTCTTTGATGCAGCTGCACTTTGCCGTAAGATAATTTACAGACATGTCTTATAGTGTGTGTGTGTGTGTGTGTCAAAGAAACCCTCTAAGACGTTAACAAAGATGTTAATGATAAAAAGACATTTAAACAGGACATGAAAGCGAACATATGGTGACTGTTCACGCAAATGGTTGCTTATTGTTTTCCTTTGGTGATAGGAGATGAGTGGTATATCTGAAACTGAGGCAGCTTAGGGTGTTAAAATATTATGCAAAGCAGACGAGAGTAAATAAAAAAGGGAATAACAGTCCAATAAAACAGTCTTTGGTTGTTTTCAGCAACAGCAGAGATGTTTTTCTATGTTTTAGAGAACTAGTCCACACTGGAGGAGCGAACATTGTTACATGGGGAGCTAATTAAAGAAAAAGCTTCATTAATCATTAACCTGCCTCTGTGATGTGCACGTACCACGGTTGTTATAGAAACACAATACGACAGTATTTACAGGCTGTAAAATGAGGACTTGGATTTCATTATTTCCTTTATTAATAATTACACAATGCAGGTATTTTGTTTTTACCCATGAGAAAATACTAATATTTTAACTGCTTATCTACAAAGAAGAGCTAGACCCAATGTAAATGAGTCATTATCTAAGATAAGCTCAGGACAATGTAGGATTTAAAATCAGTTGAACTTTTGCTTAGGTGCAGCTGACAAAAGCTCAGGCTGAACACGGTCTGTTTTAAGATAAGGTGGGGCATCCTGGTCACTCCTTATTTTCTTTCAGTGTAAGAAAATGTGCCGGACACTATTAAAGCCAGGAATACTGTATGCAAAAGCAAACTGAAGGCAGGTTAAGCCACCCATCAGCATGACAACAAACACAGTCATGCAATCCTCAGAGTGAACAATGTCTTTGCTTTGCATGATGATTTCCCTCGCAGCTTTTTCATCGCCCCAATGTGGTGTTTTATTGTCTTCGCTTTTTGTGTTTGCATTCCATTGTCATCGAGCAAGTACAAATATCCTCCTTTATGGACAAAAACCTCAGCCGGGTCTTCCACTATGCTGCCTGCGTCCAGCCCTCATCCATCCATCAGCAGTGCCCCTGTTCTACACAGGGCCCCCCAAGCTCTGCTAACCACCCCCAGCTAGCTCTTTGACATATTGCTGTTGTGGCTTTCCGGGCCTTTATGCTGGCTGTTGTCTGAGGCAGATTGAAGACCCTTTTGTGTGTGTCAGTCCCTGTCCTGAGTGGCCGGGAGGAACCTGCTGGGCTGCGAGCAGAGAGACAGGAATGCGCATATGAATGGACTAGTGTGTGCTGGGCACCTGCTGACAGAGGAACGGCGTGCTTCTATGAGACTTAGTTCATCAGCGTAACCATCTTGTTCAATTACACGTGCAGCTCGGTGTTGCATTCCCTATAGTCATTCACAATGAATGGAAGTATTGTCAACCCCATTGTGACCATTTAGCTGTTTACTATTCTCAAAGAGTTTTTAATGAATGAGTTGCCAACTCCACGGCTGCATCATTCACCACTTCTGTTTTGGTCAGACCATGTTTAGTCCTTGAGGTCTGAGGACAACTGGGGATCTCTCTAAAGTAATTTTTACTAAAGTAAATTCAATGTAACCTAAAAAAAAAGTTTAAAAAAATGTAACAACTATTCTTTATTTGCTGTTGTTTACTAAGATTTTTGAAAAAATCTATATAATTAAACAAAAAAGCTATCCAATGTTCAATAACGATGCATCTAAAACTTGTGAATGTACCATCAGGATGCATCAGTCTTTTTTGACACTGGGATATACTTTGATAGCAACACACATGCATATGTATCATGGCTGCAACATTCTCCTAGCGTATGGTCAACACATTGACGTTGACACAAGGTTTTGTGTCAAGTTACAATAAATGAATGCTAGAGATGCTCATATGCTCACAAGAGCATGAACATGAGGTGTAAACACAGAGGCGGATAGGTTTTAGGGGCGCTTCTTGGACCTTATTGGAACTACTGGCATCATCGTGATTTTTCCTCCATGTTGCACAGTGACAAATGTGTCTTTTCGTTTTGAGGGTTGATGCAGAGAAATGCCAAAAGAAGTGCAAATCAATGTGGGGTTGCTGTTCTACACAAAGCAGAATGTTGTACTGCCTCTAGTGGTGACTTCTAGTATGAACAGTTTGGCTGCGTCAAGCTACTGCAAGTATTTGCACAGACATGCAGAACATTTATTTGCATGTTTGCATATGGATCAAGTACATCCCAACTCAATGTGCCACACTGGTCACTTGTAAATCCCCTGTGATCTGCTTTTAAGTTGGATTTTTCCCTTTGTTATACTATTTCCCACAACACATAAACAGCTTTGCTCATTTGTAAAGAGTCTTCTGCTGTGGTCACCAGCTCCGGTCCTCATCCTGCAGATTTTAGTGCTTCCCTGTTGTAACACACCTGGTATAATTTCTGTAAGGACTGCAGTGGAGGCCATGGGTCTAGTGGTTATATGGATATAGTGGCTATAATCAGGGGCATTTTAAGAGTCAACTTGGTTTCTGCAGGAGTCAGTACTGCTCCAGTTCCACCCCTAGGTCCACCCATGAGCTGGTTGTTTTTCTTTTCTTTTGTAAATTGGAAAACTGTTTAGCGATATGAAGTAAAGACAAATGAGCTTAATGTGTTTGTAATTGGAGAGATTGGCACTACACAAACCTCTAGTGAGCCTCAAATAGAATTGGATATGTTTAGAAAGTGCATTCACACAGACATTTCATAAAATGTGGCTCCATGTATACAGTCAAGGAGGACACAGGTATAAAAGAAAGACAAAAATATCTGCAAGCAATTCTTTCTGTTATAATTATCTTAAATTGTATCCAGGTGCACAAAAAGCTAAATAAAAACTGAAAAAATTACAACAAAAACAACAATAAATAAAGAAAACTCCCACAAAATGTGGCTGCACGGTGGTTAGTTCTGTGTGTGGGTTCTTTCCGGGTACTCCGGCTTCCTCCCACAGTCCAAAGACATGCACCTTGGGGATAGGCTGATTGGAGACTCTAAATTGCGTGAGTGTGTGTGTGCATGGTTGTGTGTCTATGTGTGTTGGCCCTGTGATGGACTACTGGCGACCTGTCCAGGGTGTACCCTGCCTCTCGCCTGTTGTGAACTGGGATTGATCTTGTGTATAATCTGCAATAAAATGTGATGGGTGCAAGCCCAGTGGGCTAGGTGGCACATACGAAGCATCACCTTTAATGCAGGTATTGGACAAATGATAAGAACCCATAGTTATGGAAGCAAAAAGGAAACCCATCTTTACCCTGTATTTCCCTCTGCTGACTTTGACCAAGTATTGCTAATGTTTTGGTGATTAAATGCAAATGACCACAAACCTATAATTTAACTGATATAATAAACCTAAAAAAGTTTTTTTTACTTCGTAGTAGTCAATCGTCCTTAATTGATCTTCCACATTACTTTGTAAAAGATTCCTTGGAGTCTAAAAAGACTTCATTAATTGTCCTCTGACTCATATAGAATTGCTTAAGTTGTTTCATGGACAGTGCTTTTGAAAAGATTACATCTACATAATCAATAAAATGGAACATAATCATCCATTTCAGAGTTTGAAGGGAAGAAAAGAAAAAAGTACAAATGAGAATCACAATATTAGATCTCAGTGATTCTTTCCTATAAATATTGTTCAGATATGTGGGTTGTAATTTAGACTGAGGCTTCCATTTCTGCTAACGTGGCTTAGAAAAACCTCTTTGCAGATTAAAGTATAAAGATGAAGACATGTATCACACGATCTTGTTTTTGTTTGGCTGGATCATCTGATAACCCTAGTATTTCCTATAGACACTGTACTGTTTGTCTGGAAGAGCTCCTGGACTCATGGATCCCATCACCCGCTGACCTGGAAAGCAGGCACGTAAGATCTACAACACCACATAAACCAGCACACAACATGCTTCTTTGAAGTGGTAGTGCACCAAAATTGGATTATGCAGCGTCTCTGAAGAGCAGCTCCCATATATTTGATTACACAAGCCCCCTCACCCAGCACCTCCCCAGTGCAGAAAAGACAAAACAGAGCTGTGCTCCATTCCAGAGACTGGAAGTCCATGTCTCAATGCGTGCCCATCTGCCAGCCATTTACCTGATTACTTCAGGGAAGCTCAGACAGGCCCAGCTCTGCCAGGGCAGCTGGGAAACCATACAATGGCATTAGTTTTATGCAGGTGGACAACAACAACAAAAAAGATAAGGACAAAATGACAGGAAACCAATTAAAACAAAACAGATCAAATAAATATTTGGCACAACTGTGTGCAACATCTTTTGTGAGTGGATTGGTTTCTTCAATGGTAGTCCCGGAAGTTATAAAATTTTCAACTTGAACACAGGTCTGAGTCTTTTGAAGCAAACGCAGAAGACAAGCTGTTTTCATTATGCTTTCAGAGAAAGCCAAGTGCTATTTAAAAAAGTCACAGACTCAGATTTTGCATAAACATGGCTCACAGACCGCAGTTTATTTCTGAGGGAGAACAACATCCAGTCCTGGTTTAACTTGGGCTCATTATGGTGGAGGTGGGTTCCATGGCCAGGAAGTTTCATTGCTTTCCAAATAAATCTCGCTAAATAGAGCTGCAGTCCAAATTCCACATCTTGTGGAGTCCTTCCAAAGTCCTGGCTTCACGTGTATAATTTTTAAAAGCCAGACATCTTCCTTCCTGGATCTCTCTCTGCAACATTTGTTCTAACTAAAGTGAGTGAGGTAGCACAGTTGCTTCAAAGAGGCCGATATGAAAAACATGCGGAAAAATGTCTTTCTCGATTGTTTCCACATAACACGGTACAAAGCAGACCTTAAATCTAAAACAGCTCATGAAAAATTATCAATAGCGGATGAGGCCCCTCAACATTCCTCCAGTTTCAGCGAGTGACAGAGGGTTTTCATTACCTCACTGCTCACAAATCTCAAACATGAACTTTGATTATGTTTCATAGAAGCCGGCTGAGGACCATAGACAGTGCTGCAGGTCTCGTGGTAATAATAATAATATAGTTTTATGTGCTTTTGTTTCACATACAGCTTAGAAGGCAGACAGAAACAACCTTTATTTCAGACATGTGGCGTTCTGAATATGCGATCCTGGTACCTCAGCTGTGTGGAAAGAGGAACTTGTAACTGAGCATAAACAGCTCTCATGGTTAAAACACCCCCTCCACACACACACACACACACACACAAACACCCCATCTCCTTGTGCTGTGTGGCGTCAGCTGCAATGAGGTCCAGATGTTGCCTGGCACCCCTCCAGTTACGGCATGGATGTGGTTTGAAGGTAGTTTGGAAACACCACCCACCAGCAGACCCAATGAAAGTTCCTCGATGAGAGCTTTCTGTCGCAAGTTCCTAATCATGCAGATTGCGGGAAAACAGAGAAGTTGTAATGCTTTAATATCAGTAAAGGGCTGAGGGGGAAGGGTCTCTGCTTCCTGCACGTGCACCTGTGGAGCAAACTTTACTTTGAATAAATCTGAGAAGCAATGGAGGAAAGCATTTCCATCCAGGTTTTAATGTCGCCTCAATGACCCAGATGTCACAGAAGGGAATTGCTGTTTCCTGATAAATGTATACAAATTGTAAAGCCCCGTGTGCACAAAGGAGCTTTCATCTAATGAAAAAGGTAGACGAAAAGGAACAATCTCCTAAATAACAGAAAAATCCTCTCACTCAAAGTGGTTTCAGCACCCGAAGCTTATAAAAAACTTCACAAAAATGATAAAGTAACAATATTATTGTGTCATTATCAATCTCTTTCTGGGATATTTCAGCATCAGCTGAAGTAATTCACACGGAGGGATAAAGATGTCCCACCAGGATGTCTTCCTGTCAGCTGTAAGGGTTGCACAGATGTCTATCTCCTTCAAAACACACACTCTTTAGTTTTCCAACAGTGTGTTGGGAGAATTGAATGAGGTCACCGTGTGTGCTGCAATCAAATTGATACGTTTGTCTTTTATTTTTATGTTTTTAAGACCATTGCTCCATCTAGTGGCAGATATTTTAAAACCCTCCATCTTTGACCCTGAAATCATTTTAAGAAAATATATTTTCCACTACTTCCAAATTTAAACGATACATCTTGAGGAAGGAGAACATTTGCCAGCAGTGCACTGGTATATTGTTTAAACTATATTTTGGCATCTGTGAGCTTTGATGGGAGTTTAATACACCTGTACCACATTTTAAATTAAACTTAAAATAAATACTCGCAGTTTTAGAGCATTTTAAAAAATGCTTTACTGTCTGAAAAATGCTGTGTGCATGTTTTAACCCGTCCGGTATGTAAATGCAGCTGTGATTTTGGTTTAAGTGATTCACCCATCACTTAAAATTCTTCAGGTACAGAGGAAAATTCCTGAGACAGGACTTGATCAATGAATTAAAAAAATTAAGTGTTAGTACTGTGCTTTCCACATGTTACTGACGGTAACCATCAAGACGGTGCCATCATCACATCTCATTCAACAGAATTATTTGTGTGACAGCTATCCGATTAGTGTGAGAGTAAAACATTTGGTAAACTTCTGTCATTGAGAGGTGTAATTATGCCTCTGTGAACATAAGAAATTAAAGCATGCCTTGCTGCTGTGTATCCGTCATATGCAGGGTGGTTTTAAGAGTTTCTGTAGGTCTTCCTGCTGTGCCAGCTGGTAGGGTAGCTGAAGCCTCTTGTTCTCCTGATGACAGAGTGCTGGACAGTGCTCAAAAAGCAGCTGACAGACGTTATGATGACCACGTTCTGCAGCCTGCTCAAATATTTCACAGAAAGATAAACAAAAGCAAGGATAAAACAATTATCCAACTCGCTCCGAAATGGTTTTTATTACGTTATTGCAGTTTGCACCTTATGTAAAGGAGATGCACCATCATCGTCGCAGAGAAATGGATCTGCTCTGTGTTGCAGAAGGAGTCTGACTACATCGATATGACCACAGTAAGCTGCTCGATGAAGTGGCGTGGCCCCGCCTGGTGTCTGAGGTGATGCACATGCACCATTCTCAAGAAGAAACGTGCATACAGCAAGATGACCATTACGGCTTCCATAGTGCTGGACAAGACAAGAAATAAAGGATGGTAAATTCAGATAAATTACTGCATTATGCAGAGATAATGGCTGAACATATTTACCAGAGCTGTGTAGCCAGCAGAATCTTTCAGGTTTGGGTCTGTCCCCTTTTGGACAAACATCTTTATTTTCTCCAGATCTCCATCCACTGCAGCCGACCAGATGCCTGGAGGTGGATGACATGCAATAAAACCAGGAAAAACAACAAAAACCAAACCAAGAAAAAAAGCTAGAAACAGCCTGTGCTACTACTGCTACAGTAAAAATCACAACAACATTCACACCACAGTTAACACTGAACCCATATGCCTATTAAATGATTGCAAACCTCGTTCAAAATCCATTTCATTCAGTGTCTGGTGAACACTGGGAGACGAGGTGGGGTGGGAGCAACAGGAACAGTTGCGTTTTTCGGCCATGGTACTAACTGGAAGTATAAAAAATAGTTTAATCTGTTTCACGCTTATTCTGATTCGCTAGTTAGTGTCATTGAGAAAAGTAGGAAACACAATACTATTTGGCAGATTCGTAGTCGATAACTTTACAATTAAAGACAAGTTTCCTAACTGTAACGACTAGACAGCTAAAGATGTTTATGACGGAAACGTGTATTTTATGGTATAATATTAACTACTCTTGTTTATGTCAAATAACTATAACTTCAGAATGGCTAAGAGTTAGCTTCAGTCTCCACGTGACTTGACGCACAAAACGTGCTGACGTAAAGCTCGTTGACCAATTACAGAGTAGCAGGCGGAAAGCTTCCTTCATGTTCTGTACGAATCTTTTAATTTGTGTCGCTAAAATTGCTTAAGTAAAAGTTATTTTATAAAACTTAATTTAATATGAGAATAAATAGATTGTCTATATTATATTATGAATCTTTCTTTAGTTAATAAAAAATATCTTCAAATATTGAAAAAATAAAATCCCCCTCATTAATTATTTCCGGAAACATTGAAGGTGTGTTTTGTCTCGCGCTGTTGTCTGATGCAGCTAGCTAGACAGTGTAATTTCTGTGGGCTAACACAACGTTAGAATTACAATTATATGAAATAACCCCCGAACCAAAGCAAGTAAAGAATGAGAAGAGTTACTTTGTTTGTTAACGGGACATCTAAAAATGGCAAGGTGCGTAAGAAGTCAGGGTATTTAGCGTAGGATTCTGGGCCGCAGTGACTGAACATACTGTACATGTAGCAGCGTGGTTAGTAATACAATAACATATGATGTCGATTTATGAAGTGAATGTTAGTATTTGCCTTTGTGATATTGTTCTGAAAATTACTCGCCCAACTTGTGTTTTTTTCAGTTAACTGCAGTCATTAATTACACTGGAGTGACTCATTCAATGTTAGACTTTTAACCCTTCGCTTACTTTTTCTCTTGGTTTTAGGTTGTAGCTGTGTATGGGACTCTGTCTGACTTACTGTCTGTAGCAAGCAATAAGCTGGGAATCAAAGCGTCCTGTTTATACAATGGAAAGGCTGGGCTTATAGATGACATTGCCCTAATTCGGTGAGCTCATTTTAACAACAATAATCATGTTATTTTAATGAATGTATCTCCTCATTGTGTCTTTGATTTGTCCATGTGTCGTTGCAACAGAGATGATGACGTGCTGTACGTGTCTGAAGGAGATCCCTTTATTGGTAAATGCAGTATTTGCTGTAAGAGTTTTATTAAGTGTCCAGATGTCCATGTGGTCTCAGCCCTACTTTTTTCTTTTTTTATGGCAGACCCCCAAAATGAAGCCAAAGTTACATGTGAGCAGCATGGAGGCCACACTGACTGGCTAACCCTTAATATAGGCGGGCGTCTCTTCACCACCACCAGGTATTAGTGGTCACATTTTCTCTTTAAATGTCACAAAAATGGGAAAACTCATATTGCATATGTATGCATATCCTGTAAATATGTATAATATGTGTTACATGTCTGGGTTCTGTATCCAGGAGCACTTTAGTCAGCAAGGAGCCAGAGAGTATGCTCGCTCACATGTTTCGTGAGAAAGGTACCAGGAAATCACTGATCATTAAGGATTTAACTCGTGTTTCATGTCAGGCACGTCATGTCTTTTTTTAATGGGTTTTGTACTGTATGTGTCCACCTCAGATGTGTGGGGAAACAAGCAGGACGAGCATGGGGCGTACTTGATTGACCGCAGCCCTGAATACTTTGAGCCTATTCTCAACTACCTGAGACACGGCCAACTCATTATTAATGAAGGCATAAATATACGAGGTACATTTTTAAAAGTGAGACTTAAATGATGAGGTAAAATCACTTTGTAGAGTTAGCTTTTGACAAACACAGGCCTGATATCTTTGTCATAAATCTCCTTTTATAGGAGTCCTCGAGGAGGCTCGGTTCTTTGGAATTGAGCAGCTGGCTGAACAGCTGGACGTAGCAATCAAGGTGGTATGAAATGAACTGGTAAACAATGTGATGGTGCCATTAAATCTGTCATTACCTACAAATTCGTCTCTTCTAAACAGAACTCGCAACCACCTGAAGACCACTCTCCCATTTCCCGGAAGGAGTTTGTTCGTTTTCTATTGGCAACGCCCACCAAGTCAGAGCTCCGCTGTCAGGTACAGCCAGCGGAAACTGGGGCACGAACATGTCAAGCTAATGTTTGACACGGTTTGCTCTTACTCTTCTTAGGGATTGAACTTCAGTGGTGCTGACCTGTCCCGACTTGATCTGCGCTATATCAATTTTAAGATGGCTAATCTCAGTCGCTGCAATCTCTCCCATGCCAATCTGTGCTGTTCCAATCTGGAGCGGGCTGACCTTTCTGGAGCCAATCTGGATGTGAGTTTATTATTAGTAGTATTAGACACAAAGCATAGTCTGAGAATATTCAGCCACAGTCCACACAGATGTATTTTTTAGGCTTATAGACAAATAAGCACAAATATTCCGAGTATTTTATAATTTTCATCGTCACTTGAAGGGTGCCAACTTGCAAGGAGTGAAGATGCTTTGCTCCAATGCTGAGGGAGCTTCCCTCAAAGGATGCAACTTTGAAGATCCATCTGGACTGAAGGCCAATTTAGAAGGTGATTTGTCACAGTTCTTTATCAAAGAACAAGCCGTCCTATTTTGTGCTTTTACTTTAACGACATGCTTTTGTCATCAGGTGCCAATCTGAAAGGAGTGGACATGGAAGGAAGCCAAATGACCGGTATCAACCTGCGTGTAGCCACTCTAAAAAATGCAAAGCTGAAGAACTGTAACCTGCGGGGGGCCACTTTAGCAGGAACAGATCTTGAGGTAAATGAAGCTTATCAGACATGATTATCTTTAAAAGAAAAGGTCACTTCAGTTGACTGAGACATCCGGCTTGACTCGTCAGAGGAAAGAATGATAAATCCTCCTTATTTTCTTCCCTTCTTTATATATTCTTACAACACATCAATTTTAAGGCCTTAATGTTCCTTTGCTGCCTTATATGTCCCATTTACAGCCAAGTGTTAGTCTAACAAGGTAACATTTTTCACTCTATCCATCAGTGGGCATAATGTGAAAGTTGATATGTCACAGATGAGAATCTGGAAGTGAAAAGTAGTTAAATAAAAAAGTTTACCTTTTAATATCCATCAGTTTGAGCTGTTTAGATAGGGGTTATATGGTTTTTTACTTTATGTGTAGGGGCATGCATTGATGTGGTTGTTAAGACTTTATAGTGAGATGGTTCCTGGTTGGAGCCTTTCTTTGTGGAGTTTGGATGTTCTCTGGTGCATGTGTGAGCATTTTGTCATCCTCCCACAGTGCCAAATAATGCATTTTTGGTTGATTGGGAATTCTAATTTAACCCTGGGAGTGAAGGCTAGTTTGTCCTTGTGTTGGCCCTGTGATGGACAGCCATCTTTTCAGGATGCCCCATGCCTGATATCAGCTGGGTGAGGTTTCATCCCTCCCCTGGATGAAGCAGGTATAGAAGATGGATGGTTGGATTCAAGTGTGTTTGGGTTTTAAAACCAAGGCTTAGATAAAAATGAGAATCTAAACAAGCCATCGCTACCTCCCTCAAAGATGTGTTAATATATTGTTGCACAATGCTTGAGATTAAAATCATGAATCATGCAGAGGAAATTTAATCATTTCTGCAAAGTGTTGAGTGACTTATTACCTCTGGGAGGAATAAACTCATTAATATTTTCCAAACTACATCTCTGTAATATTAATACACCACAGTTCTTCAGATTCTTTGTACGTTTTTCTTGTAGACTGACTTGTTGACTTTGGGAGCTCTGCTGTTTTAATGCTTGTTGAGCTGCATGCAGTCACTGATCAGATAGTTCTGGTATCATAACTCAGAACAGTATGTTGTTATCAAGCGTTAGATAGCAGTGATCCACTGCAATCACCACTGAGGTGACATTATAATCTGGACGATCTGTTCTTAACCTTCACAAAAATAAGGCAGAAATTCTGTGTTTTGGAAAATCCAACCGGTTTCAAAAGCTCACAAATCAATAAAATCTCTTTAGTTTGCTGTTCTTTTTAAGTTAGTTGATCAACCAAACAGTCAATCAATCAATAAAGCTTTTTCCAACTCCTTTTAAATAACCGGTAAACCACCTTCTCAGACACGTCTCTTTGCTTTGGATCCATCTTTTACCTGCATCATTTACTAATTGTTCTGAACATGGCAGCTGGTCTTTTAACTGCTTTGAGGAAGTGTGAACACGTTACTTCAGTCTTGGCGTCTCTTCACTGTGTCCGGTCTGTTTTCAGGTTAACTTTAAAGCTTTCTTGCTTACTTTTAAAGTTTAAACAGATTTGGCTTCATCCTCGCTAACAGCTCTTGTCAACCTCTTGTATTCCTGTAAGAGCACAGCAAACTCAGAGCTGCTTGTTCTTTTGCAGTGGCTAAAGATCTGTGGAGCAGTTTGACTGGTAAACAGAGTGAAACTCTTGCTCTGGGCTCACCGTTTAACCTCCCTGACTCAATGTGTTTTTTTTCTGCTTTCTCTTTTGCAGAATTGCGACCTGTCTGGCTGTGATCTACAAGAGGCCAACCTGAGAGGGTCGAATGTTAAAGGAGCCATTTTTGAGGAGATGCTGACCCCTCTGCACATGTCACAGAGTGTTAGATAACTTCCCACACACACACATTTCTTTCTTACTCTGTTGTTCCTTCACAGTATCATAGAGTATGTTCCATCTCTTCTTACCTGAGTGTGGTGCAGGTAGTTGTATACACACCTCTGGTATTCCACCAAATATTATGTTAGCTTTAGAAAATCTTGCACTAGAGTTTACATAAAGTCGACAGTGTTGTTGTTTTTTTAATGGTCCGGTTTAATGGTTAACATATATCACCAAATCAAAGTAATGTTTTTCATGTGCTGTGTCCGGATGTACTCCAGTATTTATACTCCTTTTATGGTTTGCATATCTCATATTTACTTCGTAGTACTTGACATGTTTAGAGTTCAACTCAAAATGACCAGGAAGCAGTAAAGGTAAGTTTCACTGAATACTGCTGTAGCATAAATAAAAGGGGCTACTTTAGTATTTACTATGTTTATAAATAACAGGTATGAGTATGTAACTTCATTTAGCTAGATGTAACATGCAATGCAAGCCAAAGCCATACAGTACAGCGATAGTCTAAAAGGCTCCCAGTGCTGTAAAACTATGCTACAGGCAACTTCAATACAGCTTGAGTATGCAATACAAGATGAAGAGCTGCAGGGTTTCTCTTTTTCTACTCTAAAATGTTGCTTTCTTTGTTTTGTGCTCTGTGAATCTACCTCTTTTATTAATCTAATGTGTAAATGATCCACAGTTGCATGCACTTGAATGCACTACATGTATGTATGTCATTCACTATTCCTTAGATTCCTGTGATGAGAAGATATTCCAGCTCGGTGTGCTTTAACAGGAAGCCATTTTCATGTGTTCATATTGATAAAGATTTACTCGTGTATATCCGTTTTATCATGCTTTAAAGTTATTTGCACATTTTTATGTTAAGATGTTACATGGTATAAACATTCACCAAAAGTATTTGGTGCTTTTTCTTATGTACTCTTCTGTAAATCAAATCCTGTACTTCCAAAACTTCCTTCAGAAAGGTCTTTGTTACAGTAGTGGGATGGAGTTTTTTGTGTTGTTAAGGATTTCCCTCCCTCTGCTCCTGTTAGACGGTGTCCGTTTGCATGTGTGAAGCTGTTTGTCTTTGACTGGTGAAGTTTCTGGCTGCAGCTCAAAGCTGCTCCAATGCAATATTATTCACACAGTTAAATAGTAGGTACTCAGCCTGTGAGAATGAATGAAGGCAATCATGTTGTGTATTTCAATTTGAGTGTACAAATCGATGGAAAAGTTGTGGTTATTTATTTTAATACATCTCACTGGATGCAATATGGGGGAGATGTTGATTTGTGTGGGAGACAGGGAGTGCTGTGGTCATCCCTGATTATTGCACTCAACCATGGAAATGTGTTTCCGAACACGACTGTTAAAAATAAACTGCAATGAAGAAGGAAAAGTGTGTGTGTTTTACTTTTGAGGCATCAGTTGTGAATGTTCAAGATGAGTCGGCTGAAACTGTCCATATTTGTGGAACACGTAACTTGTTAATTTAATGGAACAGTAAGTGTTATCTTCTAAACAGCCCTGCAGGATGCCAGTGATGCCCAGCGTTGCTTAATCCCTCTTTGCGACCCCCCCTGCAGTGAAAGGGCTGGAGGGAACAAAGCGGCACAGGCTTATATAAGCCAGTGTGCAGCAGGCTTCACAAAGGACAGCAGCTCAGACAGGAGACGTTCACTGGCGTAACAATAAAAGGTAAAAGTGTGTAAGACAGAAATATGTGTGGTTGGGCTTAATGAAGCTGACAGGAGTGCGGTTTGTGTAATACTGTGTCCCCTCAGAATGGCTGTGATAACGTGGGCGCTGTGTCTGCTGCTGGTGGGGAGCCTAACGCTGCAGGGCAGCTGTCAGCACTGGTCGTTTGGGCTAAGTCCAGGAGGGAAGAGAGATTTAGAAAGTTTTTCAGGCACTCTGGACAATGTAAGCATTTATCTCTGAGCCGCCATTTTTTATGTTATTTACTGACCTTTTTAGTCTTGTGATGTTTTCTTTCTCTGTCCTGCTACAGATAGAGGGATTTCCACACATGGATGCACCTTGCAGTGTTCTCACCTGTGCAGAGGAGTTGCCTTTTGCCAAAATCTACCGAATGAAAGGACTTCTTGTAAGTTTTTCTTGTTTAGTTTTGAGTCAGTTTCCCTACAGGGATAAATAAAGTAAAGTATTTATACATCAAGCATCACTGGCAAATGTTATATACATAATGATCTTGATATGTTGTTTGTTTGAGTCTTTCATTTCTGCCCTTGTTTTTCTTCTTTCAGGCGAGTGTTGCCGACAGGGAAAACGGACACAGAATATACAAAAAATGATGTTTAATTCTGGAATAAATTAGCTTGTTTGAATGGCTTAGTGTTTATTTAAATAATAAAAGCTAATGAAACTTTTTCTTTAAGTTTTCTGCCAGGTATTTTCTGCAGCACTACTTTTAATCCACAGATGGAAGATTTGCATAATATAGATGTTCGCTGCATCGCCCTTACTATGCTTTATCTGCATCAAGTTGCCAGGAGGCAACAGAGAAATGTTTTATCAAGTAGATTAAAAATTCCTCACAGAAATTAATACATGTGCACATATTTTTCAATAAACGATTATTTTAAACATGAAAATGGTATTTTTCTAATGCATTGCTGCTGTTGGGATTATTTTCACTTAAGTTTTAAAGGATACAGAGCATCTCACCTGGTTGGGCTGAGGAAAGGAATTATTTTCAGGTCATTCATTACTTTCTACTCCTTTTGTAGTATTTCCCCTTCATCTTTCACTCTAAATATCTGGTCATTTTTATTTGTTTTTTTAATTCACTCATTTGCTTTTTAACCAGCTAAAATGTATGAGAACCAAATTCATCTTAGTAAACAGACTTTTCTAAGACAGAACAATGAGAATAAAGAGACACCTTGATGCATGTGAACATATAAACACAAAAAGATTGTTAAAACTGAACCACTTTAAAACAGGCTTATACATGTCATTGAACATAAAAAATAACAAGACTAAGAAGAACCTTACATGGAGATATATATGTGTACATACGTGTGTGTGTGTGTGTACGTCAGGATGAGGTCGTTTTTGAGATTGGTAGGCACAGTTTAGGAAAGGTTAAGATTTATACAATACTGCATTTAAATGATTTTACCATACTGACAACTTTAGTCAAAGCTTTAAAGAATTCAGATTTAGCATCAAATCTAATGTATTACTAAATTTGAATGAATATTTCTTCCACTTTTTGGTGAAACAGGCAAAACTCCTAGGTGTTTTATTAGAACCTCTGCTTGGAAAAGTTTGCATCTTTTATGGTTATTTATTCATGACTATAAAAGGCCAAATATTGGTCATGATATTAAAACCATGCATCAGTTTTATGTGTAACATAACATAGCTATGCCAGCTCCAATGCCAACTTACTTACATTAGTACACATGCAGTGACAGTTTGTCTTCTTCATATTAACTCTGGTTGGATTATCATGTGTTGCTCCTGTATGAGCAGGTTAAGGTGAAACATAAAGTGTAGCTAAGTGTCCAGTTGTATTTCTGTTGTAGAAGGAGCCCCAGATAAAAGCCAGCATGTTGAGTCAGATTTCAGGACATTGTCAAATTGTCCACAACGTTGGGCAAAGTTGAATATTTCTCAATGTTTTAGATAAAGTTTATTTATTTCTAAAGCCCTTTTCATGCTACAAAGCAATGCAAAGTGTTTTAAATAGCTAATATATGCACATGAAATTAAAACAAGGCATTTAAAAGGATCTCCTTTGCACTTACAAAAACACACACCCACAGAACACAAGTTACCCACGCCTCCCTCCTTCTCTATTCTAACCAAATAATAACTGTAACTACTATATTCTGTCTTAATGCAGATACAAAAATACTAATAAAATAAAGCATAATAATGATAGTAAACGTCCGGCTTGTCGCTGCTGTGAGAAAATGATATTTTGGTTGAATATTTGGCCACCAGAGGGCAAAAGAAGCCCACACTGACACCTTGCCCTTGAAGTTTTACCCCAGATTGTGTTATTGTTGTGCTTTGAGACACAATCTGCCAGAAACTTAAGAGTCTCTGTGATCAGGCAGACACTAATCATGTTTCGTACAGAGTATCTTCCACAATACTGGATCAGATTGTGTCAATAACATGAATTACTGAAACTTTAGTGCTTTATTATGTTTACTAATCATAAGGAAATATCCCTGAAGCCAGTTCATTAGCACATTGCTTGTTTTGCTTGTATCATGTACACTCTCCAATCTCCTCTGGATTGTAAAACTGTTTCATTGTTATTGGACTGGACACGGCAATTATTTGAACAGGCGATGAGCATGTTTGCCAGCAGCACATTGAACTAAACAAACTGAATAAGAAATCAAAGTTTATTCATCATGAGGATTTGACAGGAATACAATAGGCTGTGAGCTCACAGTGGCAAGCATATGAGGTGATCCCACGCTTATCTTCAGCGGAAAGTGTTTGTTTTTGTTTTGTGTTTTTCAGGGATGTTCAGCCTGCCTGTCAGGTGTTACACAGAAAACACATGTGACAGAAAATCATTTATGCTGCTTTTATGAGATTGTGGAGACATTCACCAGACAACACATGGTTTCAGCACAGCAGAAGGATGAGTTTCTGACCGCACCAATACCTTCACAGTGTTAAATGTATAACACACATTAAATGCTGTTAATGTCAGACATTAAATAATACTATTAGACAAAAGTAAGATTGTGTTTTTTTTTTATTTAAAACAGCACCATTCTGGGAAATACTTGCTTAAGATGCAAACCCTGCTGAGCTTTACTCTCACAGCTGCAAGGTCCACTAATTTCTAATTAGTCTCGGTGAGACCAGTCTGAGCACGTTCAACAAATCAAAGATAACAATAATGTCACTGCTTTGACTTGCTGTGTGTACATAAATCAGCAATGTGTGTGTTATGAATACAAAAAGCGAGAAAATGAAAGTTGTAATCATGGGATATGTTGTTAGCTTATGTCTAGACTGATTTCAAAACCACACACATTCAGTTCGCCTTTATTTCATGTTAGAGGTTTGCATGTGTGAATCTGGCCAGGCACATATGCCGGCTGTTATCAAACTCAAGTAATACACTGATAAAAGCAGGAAGTATTACCTGAAATACACTCTCCCTTGCAGGTCTGATGAATGGCAAAGAACCTGATACAAGGTGGAACCATTAGGGCAATTCCCTAGAAAGATAAGAGACCAAGAAAATATTGACTGAGCTGATATGAGTGTTTGACCCATAAATGAACTACCCACCTGTTTGAGAGCCTCCTGCAGATGTTAGCATGCATAATGTGAAGATAAAGGCAGCACACAGATCATTGACCTTTTCATCTGCTGCTCTAAAAGGATCAGGCTGTTCTTACGGGGACGAATAGGGAACATATTCTGTGTCTACAGTTTCAGCACGGCACAGACCCTTCAGATTGCTTTCTCCAAATCCATTTACCATCGCTGTAGGAAAAAGTTGAAAGAGGATGAGTGATTCCCTGCTCTTTCTGAGGAGAATTTAAACGCTCAAAACAACAGCTTGAGCAAATCTCTGCCTGACGAGGTCGTGTTGTTCCTGTGATCAGAGAGATGCTTATAAATGAGAGGCTTACTAAATTAAAATGCAGGGAGCCAAGACGCTAATCTTTCTGGAAGTGCTCCACTAACAGGGAGAGATTGGCCCGGTGGACTTCTTAAGTGTTTGTCTCCGGCTGACTTTCATTTCATAGTGTTGCAATGTGCCCCCAGTCCTGCTGCAATGGGTACCAATGCTAAACGGTATAATATGAGTTCCACTCAAAGTTCCACTGGAGGACATCAGCGCCTCCGGCATCTTGAGCTTTTTGTCAGCAACTAAATGAGTGGTGCTACTTCACTCTGTGTGGCTCTAAAAAGAAAGACAGGTGAAAGGAGTGAATGATGAAGGAACAAAAAGGATTGACACAGTGTAAAGGTCAGCTCAAGCCAGGGCAGCAGAAGCACATGGCTGCTTATGCCGACAAGGAGCCACGAAAGCCCTCTTATGCGCTGAATACCCTCAGGAGGCAGAAAAACAGGTTTTACTTTCTATGCATTACATTTGACCTCTTTACATATTAAAACTAAAAAGGACCATCTGAGAAACAACCACACACACACACACACACACAAAGAAATAAATGCTTCCTCTATCCTTTTCCTTTGTCTACTTGTAGATAGAAGGAAATATTGTGCATGAATGTGTTTTTTTCCCCATCATGAATTTTAATCACCAATTCCCACTGAGCTTTCTGATGTTTTCTTAGCACCTCATGCTGGTGCCATCTCCTGCACCGGAAAGAACACAGATTTATGCAACACTAGATGCACATCTAAAAATGTTGTGATCTCAGACATCGTCCTAAATAATGCACACAACAGCAGCGCACAGAGGTTGACCTCAGAAACGTTTTGAAATATTCATAGTGAGAAAAAAGTGTTTGAATTTTGTACACTGCCATCCTGAGTACGACTTGGCATTGTTACGTCAGTCCAGGGTAACAAAGCCCAACAGCTCCATTTTCTCTTGTAGTTAAAGGTGTATTAAGTAACCATGTGTTTAAACATGACCACAACAAGGGTGCTGTAACATCATCCCCATTCTTACCTTTCTGAGAGAAAACATCTTCAAAAGGGAAATTAGAAACTAATAAGACAAGAATATTCTCAAAACGTTGGGGTTGGTACAAGGAAGGATGGTGGTACACTTCCATCTTTTTTCTCTCTGTTTTTATGTTAGTGATCAATTTTTGCTATGCTGAAAGTTCACAGAACACAAATCATTGCAACTTTATTTAGAAAGCGCATCTACAAACAGAAAACTGCTGCTCGACAAAAATACACAAAGGAACGCACAACTTAATATGTAAATCAAAACAGAAATAAAGTCAAACAACACAGAACAAAGTAAAGCTACTGCACATCAGGTTATCATGAAGGGGGAGGTCCTTCAGCAAAGTTGTCCTTGTCAATGCCTGATTGTTTTCAGTCTAGAGCATTTAGAGGTTGCAAACTTTCACACACACGACATATTTAGCTGTATTGATATAGACGCAGATTATTGCAAGCCTGAAAGCTCCAGTGTCTAAAAGCAAGCACCTACTGATCATCTTGTTATATAAAAACATGAATAACTGTAACGCCAGTTATGATAACACAACCCTTTTTACATGCTACGTGTGAAATTTTAATATTTATTCTGCTTTTTGCAAACACATAAGCACCAGTATTTTCATAAATCTGCTTCTGAAGCACAAAAATATGCCCAAAAATCCACCAAACATCTTGCATACACACAGCAAACATTACCTTCAATCAGCTGAGAAAAATTAAACTGGCAGTGGTTTGTTTGTTGCCAAAGTTTGGACCCCAAGAAACAGCTTCAGAGGCAAAGATTAACCAAATATTGACAGATGAAACCCAAATATTACAACACAGATATTATCAATAGAGATAAAGTATGTGTTTAATGCAATTAAACTCCACAAAGTGACTGACAACAGGTTACCAAGAGATACTTGCTATGCTACAAAGTGCACTTTATTGCAGATCTCACCATAAACTGCAACTCTGTCATGTGATATATGTACAATGGACACGGCCTCTGTTCTGACAAAGTCCTTTACTGTCACATTTATTTTATTTTATTGCACCTGATATGTGATTGTTGTATGGCACATTTTATGAGACACCCTCCCACACATATATTCTGGAGTTTAAGACCTGGGTTGACAGCATGAGATGTATACAGCTCTTACCAAGGTACTCTCTAAGAGTTCATTACCACAGAGGTGATTTTAGGTAATAAAAAAAGCATTAAGATGATGTAAGTTAAATGACTACACCTAGTTCACGTTTATGCTCTTCTTCAGTTATGTAATAAGCTGACAATCAGTAACACATCCGTGTGCGAACCCTGTATTATTTTCATTCAACAGCATTTACATGAAACAGCGAGATTATGAAGAACATTTGCTGTTCCTTTAGTTTCCTCCAGCACTTTCTGGCAGTTCACATATTTACTGCAGGTAAAAATGTAAAAAGATGGCGATATCAAGTGATTTTTATTTAAACGACTTCTTGCCAGACAACAGAGCTTCAAACAGAAAACACAACACGTGTATGACAGATTGGATGCTGTCTCATTATTTGTACTGTGACAGCTCATGTGCAGTCTATACCTGAAAACGCGTTCATGCAGTGTCCTCAGTTGTCCAATACGAACTTATCCAACGTTTGCACCACGATTTTATCTACTAGGTTGTACTGATGCGAGAACACTGTGCTCCCAGTTTGCTTTGTCTGCACTGCTGTTGTGAGTTTTCACTTTACAAATGTCAAAATGTCTTTTGCACATAACAAAGCACAAGAAAGCTCCAAATAATGACATGCCGAGGGTCCAGAAGTATCCTCTGCTCACCTTGATTCTCAGACTCTCATCTACGTATTGATGCTGATAGATCCATTACTTATCACCGACCCCTTGGTGACTTCTGTGCTGACAGTGGAGAGTGGAACAATCTCGTACCTCTCTGCCACCCCCCAGCAGCGACAGCGCAAAAGGGTGGACTTGAGCTGTTTCTGGAAATTTCTGTTGAGGAAACCGTAGATGATGGGGTTGACACAGGTGGAGGCCATGGCTGTGAGGTGACAGAACGAGAAGATGACATCATGACCGCAGGACGGGATTGCCTCGTGGTTCCAGTCAAACACAGTGTTGAAGATGTTGAGAGGCAGCCAACAGAGGGCAAAGAACACCACGATGGAAAAGAGCATAATGTTGATCCTTGCAGAGCCTTTGTTTTTCTTCTGAGTTACACTCCTGCCACGCTCCACCATGTCCTTCCTCCTCCTGAGTCGTAGGTAGATGTTCAGGTAGCAGACCATAATGAGGGCAAGGGGGAGAAAATATTGGAAGATGAGCAGGGAGGTGGTGTAAGCTCGTCGAACTTCAACAGATGGCCACATCTCCATACAGATAAGGTGGTCGCTGACTGGCAAAGGGATGCTCAGGTTCTGGAAAGGCAAGGTAAGTACGCTGTACAAGAGGAAAGGCACTGAGATAAGGCAGGCCACAATCCAGGTAACAGCCACTGCCAAGTAGGACTGCCTTACCAAAGGTTTCCATCCAGTAGGATGGACAATCAGCTGGTATCGCTCCATGGCAATGAGGATGAGGGAGAATATGGAGACAGTTACTGAAATACACTGGATGTAGGGCGTGAGCTTACACAGGGTATCCCCCAGGATCCAGTGATCCATCAGCGTATAGATAATAGTTACAGGCAGGTTTATGATGCACATTAGAATGTCAGAACAAGATAGGTTGACGATGAAGATGTTAGTAACGTTGTGCATCTCTTTGTGCCGTGTAATCACGAACACCAAGCAAGAGTTCCCAATGAGGCCCACGGCTAAGACTGCGCTGTAAGCGATGATGAGGAAAGTGGTGCCGCTGACTGAGAGCGAGCAGTCCTCAGCGAACTCGGACGGGATCTCTTTCCACAAGGCTTGGTTGTGATTGGTACTGTGCTGCAGTTCCATGGTGGCTTTAGTGGGCTCACCTTAAAGCCAGAGGACTAAATGAATTTATTTCGTCTCACCGGCTGTAACTACTTCATTAATACAATTAGCATCTTTCCGTTTTTTTTCTTTATCTCTGCCGGTTCATACAGTTGCCTCCATTTGTAACCTGGAAGAGGAGGGGAAAGAAAGAAATAAGTAAGCTATAAGAAATGTTGGCTTCATTCATCGATGTGAATGCATGCACTGACAGCTGATTTAATCATTAGACTAACTTTTCCCCCTTTTCTTTCCAAAACAAGCTCAACCTCTTCTGATGCTTCAGGATATGATTATAAAGTTGCGGCATTTTGAATGTGCTTCAACAAAGCTCTGCATAACTGTGCAGCGACGTGCTTTGTACCTAAGTTTTACCTTTGCACGCACTAGTGGACTCAATATCACAAGTGCAAAAATATACGAGGGAAATAATTCATGTAAGTTGGCTGATATGAGGCTGTGAGCAGAACACTGATGGTTTTTCTCCTCAAGAGCCGATTATGTGAATTACTGCGTCTCTGATGGAATATCATCAGCAAAGACTCCGATTTTGCAGTGTCTCTTTAATAGCCTGCTGATTGGAGTTTCCATCACAATAACAGTGATAATGACTGCTCCTTCTGAGACAATCATTCCCTCTCACTGTTGTCTTCATTTTTCAGCTACGTGAATGTATTCTGTTTCTGTCCATAAATGACACCTCTCATTGTCACTAAACACTCACCGCAGCTGCACACTCCAAGCAGCACATGTGGTCTGTGCAAGCTTCAGCAGTACAAATTAATGTACCGGAAAACATTACAGAGATACAATTTCATTAACAAAAGGCCAAGAACATTTGAATAGTGTGTGTGTGTGTGTGTGTCCATTAAAGTGCATTCTTCTAAATGCATGCACACAACAAAGAAAATGGCATTGATTAACTGATACTGTGTGCCCTCTGTTCAACTTCACAAATTAGTTTTGCAACACAGCAATGCAAACTAAATTACATCTGCAGGATTTCAAGAATTCATCATTTTTAAATGAACTCGTTAATTATGACAAATGTTGACAGGCAGGACATTAATTGCTCATGGCTGTGTCTGGTATGAGCTGTAAGGTCCTGTTAGGATTTGCTGCTTCATCTACAGTGATTATTCCCAACAAAAGAAATAGTTGGATAAAAAAAAATGTAAGCATCACTTGCATTCCTTTGTGGGCCACAACACACCATCGAGATTAATCCAGCTGAGTTTCTGATTGTGTGACTCGCACATATGCGGCAGCCTTTGTGCCGTTTATTTATGGCAGGATTTGGACACTGATGTATGTTGTGTGATGATAGAAGATGCAATGTTGCAGGAAAATTTACCAAAACGATCTATATTTATTAGATTGAATTTCTAACATACATTTAATACTGATGCAGAAAAAGTACAACATACAAAAATAACCAAACACATGTAATAATGTGCATCCTACCTGTGGGTTTCTGCAGCCGTCCTGGATCTAGATGTAGATTTGCTCCTGACTGAGCTGAACTCCTGGTAGAGGGAAGACTCCTGTGAGCTCACAGCTTTCCTCCTGTACTGGGAAAACTAAACATCATTCCCACTTCAGAAATATGAGTGGTCACCAAAAAGAAAGGAAAAGAAAGAAAGTGTGACTTAAACGTTTGGAAATTGAATGGTATTATTTTTGATAACAAAGCAAAATGCTCTGATTGGAATAAATAGCTTTACAGCAGGTTGTGATAGTTTTTCTACTCCAAGATTTTCAAAGGAAAACATTTATTATAATATGCTAATCCACTCCACCAGCAACAGAACCACAGTCTAAAAGAAAACACAGCAGCATAACGAAATATAATATCTTACCGAAATATTCCTCCTTGTTGGACTTGTGGCGCGGTGGTGCATCAGGTGAGACTTTCTTCTTCTTTTTGCTGGAGGAGAAGCTGGAAGGTGTCTTCTCAGCGACTTCAGACTCCGAGCAGCTTCAGACTCTCCAGCAGGGATGTGAGTGGGAACATCTTACATAATAACTTCTGCGCGGCTTGGACGCGCGCTCGAGCGCACAGACACGCGGCGCGCGCCCCAGCACACGACAGGGAAATTAAGTCTTTTAAAATCTGTATGTGCACGGTCTGGTTCACCCACCTGAAACTCAGAAATGCATTAGTGAAGAAATGATGATGAACAGACCGAGATTTCACGCACTGGGGTCAACTAGACTTCCTATGAGAAGTTACTCTAATATCCAGGTGATGTAATATTCATGATGAACATTATTGCACTGAAGTGATTAAAAGTCCTTTGGGGTTACTGAAAATATTCATTATAACATGCCTCTGAAATAAAATAAGCCTCCGCCCCTCTTGCCATGTGGAATATTTCAGAGAAGGCAGTCCTGTGTTGTTAGAGATGCATCTGATCATCAAAACTCAGAAACTTAAATCATTGTCATTTTACAGAGTAAATGTAAGGTTTGTATGATGCAAACATCATCAACAAAATAATACATCAACCTAATGCAAAAGCCCTGAACGATCAGATGATTTAGAAGACTAGAAGCTACCATCCTTATCGTTTATAACAATAATTAACTTAACTAACCATCCGGATGCAGTCTCGTCTGTTCTAATTTTTCACATCCAGATTAGATGAAACATCATCACGATTTAAGTCTCAGTCCAGATCCCTCTGCTTCTAGCACCTATAGAGCTATTTTAAATCCATTTTTTGCACCTCCTTTGCCTGTGCTACATGGTTAACTGTTTCTTCACACTGTCCCCACACACTCCTGTTTCAGGCGAAGGCTAATAGCTGTTTGTCTGAGAGGCAGAACGGTGGAATGACTCTCCACCAACAACAGCTCTGTGGGTATTTACTTGACATGAAGATGCAGGTGTCAGGTCAGTCAAGATGACAAATCCTGGCAGGAATGTAAATACAAGGCAAATTATTGGATGGGCTATGATTCACTCTGCTGTTTGAGCAAATCGTCAGTGTAATTACTTTTTCATTAGAGTTGTTTTGATGGAACAAAAAAGTCAAAAATTTCTTTTCAAAAAAGTTTCACGTCATGACAGCTGGACATTACTGAGACATGAAATTGCTTGTCTGACGGTGTGTCCACCACTTTCACATGATTGAAAAGTGACGACTTGATTGAGCACAGAGGATGGTGTCCAGTGAATTTTGTTCAGTCTGTAAAGAAAAAAGCTTCTTGTGGAACAAAAAAGTTTATTTGTAAAAAAAAACAAACAAACATTCAGGCTTTTTTTCTGACACTAGAGTGACAGGATGTCCCAAACATTTTTCATTATCTTTCATTATTAAAAATCTTGATCGTTAAACTTGATCCAGTGTTCCTTTATGCATAATTTAACCTGATTTAACAGCATATTTGGAATGGGAGAGACTCAGAAGGCCTTGGTACAAGCTGTTCTTGTGGGAAAACTGTTGAAAATATCTTATTGTGAGTGGCACTGTAATATGCTCTATATTCACAATGAACGGTTCTCCTGCTGTTGTTTCCCATATTATGGGTTTTAATCATGACTGGGCAGCCACTGAAGCTGTCTGTGTGTAAGTTCAAAGCCTTTGTGTGTATTTGTGTGTGTGTGCATGATGTATTTGTGTTGACAGAAACTCTCACTTTAACAGACTTTTAAATACCGTGCTGTGCAGTCGGGCTTCATTTAACACCAATTAAGCCAAACAAAAGGTAACTGTGTGCAAAGAAAGAAGGAAAGAAAGATGCTTTGTGCCACTAAGGCATGAAAACTAATATATTTTAAAAATAGAAGCTCAGAGAGTATTCATCCAGGCTGAAACCATGCTAATGGTTAAAAAGTTCTTTACTGTGTTAAAAAAAACATACTAAATATGGTTGTGATGAAAAGAAAAAATGAGCAATTGATTATCGGGATGATAACAAACACAGGATAACACAAATGTCCTTACTTTCTGTGCTAAAAAACTAAATCCTTACATAATCTTTTTTTTATAGGGGCTTTTCAGATCTTGGCGTGATAACGCCTCACACTTCAATAGCAAAAATAACACCAAGTAATAAAAGTCACAGCTTTAAAGGAAGTTTCACACTCAATCTGGACCTCTAATTCAAATTTATTGGCACCTGAAGGTGTGATATGTAACAGATAATACAGGAAAGATGTGTTGACTAGAGCAGTCAGAATTCTGGGTTTAATTGATTAATTAATGTGGGATTATTGGCCATGACCACTTTTTGTAAGCAGCATGGAAGGAGAATCTGATAACTCATATGGTTCAAGACTAAAGAATTCCAACCAGACATCATCACATAATTGGACCAAACCAGTACTTTCTACTCAGTTTCTCTTGCTTTTGACTCACCTAAACTCTACCTAAAAGCCTTATAACATTATTTTTTGGTGTCTTAAAACTAATCATGTCCCCCTTTTGTTCATTTGCATGCCTTTCGTGTCCTTTAACCTCTTCAAGTAAGTCTCAGTTGTTTTTGGTGTCGTGCTTTGTACTGTGACACAATCTCCCCTGCAGTATTACAGCCTCTTACATGAACCAAGTTGAAGTGATCCTTGACACCATCACAGTAACACAGTCCTATAAATCCCCTGGAGCTTTAAATAACCCTGACCAAGAATAAATGCCACAATGCCCCAGGTAGTGGATGACAAACAACCTTCAGATGCACAGATCAAATCTGACACAAACCTCACCCGAATTCTCTTCTCCTAAAATGTGACTTTTGGTAGCAGATTTGTCCTGTTGGGTGAATGTACATCACAAACTGAAGGAGTTTTAATCCCAGTTAGGTGGAGATCAACATCTCCCAGTGCAGAGAGCAGAAATCTTGATAATGTTTTAGGTCATGCAGATGAAATTCAGAGAAATTATTTGCTGAAATATAGAAAATAAACTTTTACTGTATAAATATTAAATAGCAGAAGCACTGAAAGCATGAACGAGTGAGGTGAATATGTTATTACAACAGCGTTTGTAGCATGAATAAGCTGTGAGAACAGGTTTAACCGTGACCAAAGACGTGGCTTGACAAGTGGTTTCTGAACCTGTGCTGGACAGAACCAGTGCAAGTAGTGTGAGCAAAGCCTGGTTAGTTTGGTCAGATCCAATAGAAACGCTGCAGCAGCACAAAGTGCTTCAAACCTTGATGCATGACTGTTCACAGGCAGGTGGGTCGAAGTGACCTGATCTGAAGGATCATACGAGCAGCTTGGTATGTGTGCATTATTTACCTGGAGGAAAGATAGTTGCTTCATGCACTACTATAGAACCAGGTGAGTTAACGGAGACAGACAACAAAGGAGGAAGACAACAAAGGTGGCATCTTAAGAAAACAGTATTTTGCTGCAGGCAGAACGTTGGTTAATGTGTAAACATCAAGAACAAACCTAATGAAGTTACACCTGATCAGCAAAAGCCTACATTACAGAGCAATATGGTATGTAAATAAATACCAAACAGACCAATCATGGTTGTGGCAGGATGTGCAGCAACCATATAATCACAACATAAAAAGCAGAGTTTGTTGCTTTTGGAGAGAATCAGACTTTTTCTCCTGTTTCTTTTTGTGCTAGAAACCTCAGGTGGTTGTATTAAAATGGAGACATGATCAATATTAGATTCTGCAGGTTATCTAATCTTTCCTATTTCTTAAAAGCCTATTTCACACATGAACACCAGAGATCTTCTGAAGCACACAGTTTGGTCGGGGCTTACTTTGCAGTTGTTGTTCACACATTTTCTTCACAGCTGGAGATTGTGTGTTAGCGACGTCTCACAGCTGGAAATGTGAGAGAGTACTTCTAGGTTGAATGCTGCAGACGCAGGACATAATGACAATGGATTTTGCTTACGCCACGTTAAGATTAACAAAATCACTCAGCAAGTAAAAGATGGTTGGGCCTGCAGAGAATAATGGCTAATAAATTGCTCTTACCTGCAAAGACACATGCTCAAAGTAGAGGAAGAGGAAATTAAAGTCATGTTAAATTGAATTTTGGGGGATTCAGTTTGCTTTTCAGCTGATTTTCATTCTTGTCATTGAGCCCTAACTGTATAAATACAGTTTTTACAATTACTGTGTATAAATACCATTTTTAACTTAAAAATCATACAAAATCATACAAAGTGCATCAGCTTAATCCAAATATGTAGCTTGTAATTTTTGGTATCTGTGCAGCAGTATGTCATCAAGCTCAGTTATTCACTCCAACAGATATCTCTGTCATTTATTTGTCATCTTGATAACACATTTTTTTTAGGTTTCATTTAATTTTTTGTTTTCCATCTCTATCAAAATGGACTATTTTAACAAGCATTAAAGCCAAATTTAACCAAAGCTAACCAGACAACAACAATGGAATGTGCACACATATTTTCCATACTGATGTTACTTTCTTATTGTTACACTGCAATTTTCTTAAGATATTCCCTTTTAAGTATCCAGAAATTCTCCTAAATTAGTGAGAATTTTGCAGTCATTAACCTTCTCACATATCCATCATGTCTGGAGGCTTTGCTTCTGTTAGGGTGTTGCCCCAGAGCATGGGGCATTGTGTTGGCTTATGTGTTCAAAGGCCAAGCTGATTGTCGCCATGGGCATCTGTTCAAATGTATGAAACAAACGAATTAAGTGTTTCTAAGCATATA
>JBAMHV010000012.1:20105585-20116640 GCA_037177535.1 Pseudomugil gertrudae
TTTTTAGGTCTTATTTTCCTATTTTGAAGATTATAAATAAAGAAAAAAATATGTGAGGCCCCAAGATGTCAAAAAATTTTCAATGCGGGCCTTTCAGTAGAATAAGTTAGCCCACCCATGATGTAAATTATATTTTTATGAAATGTTAGACTGCCACCAACTTTACATCGCCTGTGATTTATGAAAAAAATGCCAAACAACAAAGCAGCCAGCCTAATGAGACTGTATTGATAAGAAAACAGTTCTTTTGAATTGGAAACAAGAAAGTATATCCCACCTGGTGAAGGAAGAGGAAAATAAAATAAAGGTGAACATAAGTGAAGACAATTAGTCTTCTTTCAAAGATGAAAACATGATCGCATCTAATTGACATTTTGGAAGATCATCCTCATCATGAGTCACTCCAAATAATCATCCAAGGACTGGAAAGTTTAATAACATCAAGGGGGTATTTCTTGCTATGATAAAAATATAAATAAGTGCTCATGTGGCTTTGCATATGTGGGAAAAACCACCAGACCAGAGTCCCAGAACATCAGAAACTATGATCTGGAGGTTGTACATTTACACCATCTCTCACGAAAAGATAAACAGGAATAATCTGATCCACTAGCCCCGACCCCCCCACACAGAGAAGCATGCTGGATATTTACTCTGGACACTTAACTCCCAAAGGGCTCAACCCAGATTCTGACATGAAGCCTTTTCTGGTGATTTGCTTTATGATGTATTCAGGGAGTGTGATGTCAGGATGGTCTGGCAAATTATTTACTTCAAGTCCTTCCTTTAGGTGTTGTGATGTGTGAATTTGGGGTCAGCCATCCTTTTGCTCATTGTTCACTCAGCAGTTAGGCTGATTTTTCTCTGCTTCTGCTGCACGAGGTTCAGGTTTTTCAGCTTTTTTATGTCTGTTTGGTAGCATCTATAGGAGTGTATTTACATATGTGCATGCTTGCATATATACTATATAGGCTGTGTATAGATACGCAGACTTTTATGTGCACCTGTTTTGGAAAAGTATCTTCATGCATGTAGGTGGCCAAAATATCACACAATTAAGACGTTAAAAGAGCTTTTTTTTGTGTGTTTTTTAGTATCTTGACACCTGAATGAAAAAGAACTGGGCAAAAACATTTTTAAAATCTGATAACTTTATTTAAACCTATTTCATTTTTCCGTATATTTACTATTTATTACCATGTAATATGTTAAAAGTTATTATAGCGTAATCTTCTGCTTTCTGGTATTCACCAGTGTGCAGTAGACCAGTATCACATGATCAACAACAGGGTTTTGAGTAAAGTTTCTGCCATAAAATGATGCAAAATGTCTCAGAAGCAGTATGTATTAAAATGATCTGTCAAAGCGGTTATAGATTTTTTTTATTTAAAGATATTTTTAAATTCACCTGTAAAGAGTGAGCTAAAACTTTCTCCCTAGTATCCAGAGAGTCTGAGGTAAGTACAAAATGGGCATCAGGATACATCTCAGCTATTTTCTCTTTAGTTTAGTGTAAGTAGGGGAGAACTTTGAACTGTATCAGCTCATGCTACATGCAGATGGAACAGGAGTGAATTCTCTTCAGGATCAGCAGGTTTTGTAGCATAGATTCAGTTTTAAATCTTCCTTCTTGGCTTCTGATCATCGATAAGGGGGACTGTCGGAGCAAGATATTTTGTGTGAAAGCTTTGGGTGACTACACCTCTCCCAAGCTCTTTGCAGTTTTGTTGAGCAGTTTTGTTAGAATTGCTTTAAATTATACAGTAAAGTCTCTGACACGCTGATTTATATGTATATATTTTAAAAACTGGCATCATCCAAATAATATGCCCATTTGAAATGGGTAAAGAAGTAAATATGCCATAAATGTACACATATACAAAAGTGCTTGGTGTGTAATTATACATTAGTTAGGTGTTTCGCTTTGTGCTTTAGGTCTAGTTTAAATAAAGCCCTCCTCGTTTTCTTGCTTGTCTGCCTCCACAGTGTGGTCCTGTGTTGGGTCTTTGTGACACCTCTCCTCTGAAACAGCTCTGGAAAATATCACACCTCCAGTGAATGTGTAAAAGTGGCTTCTGCATTTTACCTCTGCTTGGTGCTGAAGACATTTTTCCTTCGCCTCCCAGTAAAAATGATTACAACATCTTCTGAATATGAAATAAAAAACTTATTTTACTTTAGGAACAAGTGTCCTGAAAATGTGAAATCAACTCATTTTAAGCCAAGAAAACAGACAAAAATAAACAAACATACAAAACAAAAATATAAATAAGAAATTTAAATCAGAGTTTGTTAAACCACAGTTAGCATTAGCAGACAGAAAGGTAGAATCAGTCCGGTTTGCATTAATCTCACTTAATCCACATAAATATCTACACAGGCTTTTCCTCTTTGCATTTTAGCTCGGTTTTCAGGGCATATGGCTGATTTTACAGTAACTTTACCACTGCTAATAAGATGGTAGACAGAACACCTCAGAATAACCCACATCCTAATACCAAGAGGTGAAAATTAAATCAGTGAGGGCTTAACATGACAGAGGTGAGATGCTGAATTGACTTTATTCCCCCGCCTTGTTCAGTAGGAGCTCAGATACACTTTAAAATGACTAATATGACCACTAATACATTCTGGTTATAATTATTCCAATTAAAATTGAATTCCCCATCAGTCTAATTGTTTTAGCTACTTAAATGTGTATTTGAGGATGGTAGTTATTAATTTGTCCATATATTGATTTGAAACACAGGATTTTAGTAAACACACATCCATCCTATGTGCAATTCATCTCATCTCCATGTAAAATGGTTGACTTAAGCTGTTGTTCAGCAGTGAGTGTAGAATGCTTGTTATAGGCACCAAAGAGCTCCTTGCAAGGCTAGCTATCTGCTATCATGTCCCTGCTCCCTGTGTTGTGTAATCCGTTCCTCTGGGAGATGCCCAGCTCCCTGACGCGTGTGGGCTATGTGTGAGAAAGCAATGATCCACCCTCAGTTTGTCTCTGCAAGAGGCAGCAAGGTTGCCACCAAAGTTTTTGCAGCCTTTGCATGAAAATTAAAAGCTTGATTTCTTTTCTTCCATATTTTTTTCAATACAGTTGATAAGTTACGTGTCAGCCTAAAAGCTCCACATATTGTGGGCAGGTTTAAATATTTTAGCAGCATTGATTTTTTTTCTCTACCTTCTCAGTCAGGAAAGAAATCTCAGCCATTCTGTTTTTTTAAGACTTGGATTTCAAGTAGAGATGAACCTGAGAAAGACAGGGAACAAACATTATGCTAAAACAGCAAATCTGCATGCTTTCTTCTTTAAAAGAGAACATTTTGTATATTTTGCTCTTCTAATGATCACACTAAGGAGTCCAAATGTAATTTCCTACAAAATGATTCATAACAGCAACTATCGCTGAGGCAGATCTGTCTCATGGCAGAGTAAATGACCCCACACTGTTTATTATTTAGGCAGAACTATGAATCACTGAGCAGCTGCTGTCTTAAAGCAGGTGGCAGGCTTCATCAAACTGCAGCACTGGGAAGTTGTTGCGTTGCAGGACTTTGGTGTAAAGGAAAATTGATTGCTCCGCTCGCAATCACCCAAGAAAATTGCCCCTGCCACTGCTTCTACAGTAAGTCACTTTACAAAGATCCTTTCAACTTGTGAATCGTAGTGTGTATAGTGTGGTAGACACAGTTCAAGGCATCCTGCTCCCACTCCTTTACGTGCTAAGCTTGAATTGGGGTGTGAGTAATTCACTTTTTTTGGCTTTCTTCTGATTCTTCAATTAGATTTAAGCATCTTATATTGTACAGACTGTAAAAACTGATGTGCATTGACATATCTTCCCTCAGTGATACTATAGATTTAATTGCACAAGGATAGAAAAACGTGTTTTGCCAGTCAGATTTACTGTGGCAAACAAAAGATGTATGTGGGACCAATGGCTGTTACTGCTGGAGCTCTGCTGTCCCAAACTAATCAGCTGTTTTGTCCTTGGCTCTTATCGGACGTGGACCATGGCTGTTGCCTTTCCTTTGTTCTAACGGATTGCTATATGCATCACACTTGCCCTTGTTCCAGCCCCTCATGCTTATTTCAGATATACTTTACTCATCCTTTCTTGGAGTTTGGAGCGTCTGTAATTGCTCCTTAAGATAATCTCCTTCGATACAGATTCGAGTGGGTCCTAAGTGTGCCCCATTAGCGTAACAGCCCAATGACTGGACTGAGCTCATCTGGGTCTTGAAATCTGCTGCTTCCTTTTCCTTTTCTAAAATCTGTGTGCGTTAAATTCGACAGTTCATTCTGTAAATGCAAACCACTTTGTTTTCATTTGTCATTTCCTCCTGCAGACTGCGGCACACCTTCTGCACAGCTCCTCTATGATGAAAGCAGATGCTCTGCTAAAGCACTGGAATGCTGTAATTTCAGTAATGGCCAAATCAAAATGGCCATTTCTGACCACTGGGATCCAATAACAATGTAACAACAAGAACACACATTTATTCCACCTGACTGACTTCTTAAGAAAAGGAAAACTTTCATTTAACATGAAAGCTTGGCGTGAACATGTGGGAAACGTGTGATTTGATTGTGGTAGAGTGTTTCTTCACTCAGATTAATTATGTAAGCATACAAAATATCAAGTAATGTACCTTTTATTACATTTTTACACTCAAAATATTGCACTCAGTTTTGTTTTCCTTCTGTATTCTGCAGCTTCGTATATGAATTTATCAAGTGATGGATTATTCTGATAGTGTTTCTGTAAGTGGAAACAAATCTACCCTGCATTATATATAATAATGAATGCGAATGGAAGCCTTGAAAGATAAATGCACCTGTAAAGCCTAACCAACATGCAAACCATAGTAATATATGTTTTTATATTGAAAAAACCCAACAACTGGCTCATGGAATCGACTTGAAAACTAAGGCAATAATATCAAATAAGCAAAAAATCTCAATCCGTCTTGATAATTAAAAAATATGTACTTATTAAATTAAATTCAACCCTTATAGGATCAAAAATATTCCACTTTAGCAAATGATTACTTTCGTTATGCTGTCAAACAGCACCCTCTTGTGTTTGTCACAAGCACAGAACTAAATCATATACGGATTTTTTTCAGCTATGTTGATAATCTAAACAACCATGACTTAAGCAGATTGTGTTGAACAAATCGACACAACACAAACACTTCGTGTAAAAATTAAGCTCAAACTTTTATGTGATCGCGTTGGGATGTAAAAGACATTCGTGATTGGTTGATCTATAAAGTAGGCGGGGTTATAATCCGGAAATGACCAATGGTGTTTGAGCTCTCATTCTGATACCAAAAGTAAACAGAGTTGTTTTGACCTGTCGAAACAATCAAAAGGCTTTGCTACCTACGCAGGAATCAGGATTTTGGTTTCTTTTGACCATACCGTTTGGCGGGTTTTATTTAGGGAACGCGACGACATTTCTTTGGTATATTTTGTGTTTTAATGGTCTTGTTTGATTGCGTTACGACAGCTTGGGGGCTAACCAGCATTTAGCTAGCATAACATTTGACATTAGCTGATCACTTAGCAGCGGAGATACAGCTTGCAGCAGTTTTACGGTAGGAAATAAATAAATAACAATGCACTTTAAATAATATCACTGGGTGCATGCCATGCCATTAATGTGTAATGTCGCACTGCCTAGGCATTGACACGACCAGTCTTCCTTAGTGGTTAGCTGCTGGACTCAAACTTTCATCCATCCATCCATTTTCTACCGCTTGCGTTCTGCTGTCTATCACAACAAAAAGCCTTAAAATAATGCTGGACTGAACAACAATGAGACCTGAACGTCGCTGTCTTGATATGGCTGAGGATGGAGCGCTGAGTCCAACAGGAGGCTCATCAGGCCGTCCTGGCCGACAAACCTTCCGCAGTTCGACCCATTTCCGCAGCCTGCTGGACGGCCTGCTCTCCCTCAGGCAGGGCGACATCCTGTATGATGTTGAGCTGGTGGTGGAGGGTCGACCTCTCCGAGCCCACCGTGTACTTCTGGCTGCCTCTTGTGATTATTTCAGGTAAAACTCTCAGAGTTGATGCTCTGCTTTTTTAACTTTGCGTCACTTTCTCTATGTGTGTCATTTTGATTGGGACCAGTTTGCGCAACTGAGGCTGATAAATCTCTGGCCAGTATCCAGTTGCATTTTTTTCAAACTGCGTAATTTCCTTTGTGGAGATATGAGTATAAACAAAGATTACTTCTTGTAGATAGTGATGCAGCTTATCAACATTGTCATGTGAAAACCCCATGAACATTTGGCCTCTCCTGAGCTGTAAATCCAGTTTGCATGTTGTTTTAGTGCTTTTACTGCTGTGATTTAGTCTTTAACAATACTTGATTAATCTTTTGAAGGCAGTAGTTACACACCACATAACACCAATGCAAAAACAAAGAAGCTGATCACAATAATAACTTGTCTGTGCCACTGCGTCTGACACACCGAAATCCTATAATAAGATTTTTTTTTCTATAATTGACATCATGAAGCAGAAAACAATGCAGGGTGGAAGAGGGGTGCATATTGTGCTGTGACTGTATCAGCTCGAATTCTAGGGGGATGCATTGTGATGCTGTGAGCGCCAGGTAAACTATGTTTCACCTTCTCCACCAGGGGGATGTTTACTGGAGGCCTCAGGGAGGTGCAGCAAAAAGAGATTCCAATCCACGGTGTGTCCTACACTGCCATGAAAAAAATACTCGACTACATCTACACTTCAGAGATCGAGTTAGACATGGAGTGTGTTCAGGAAGTCCTTACAGCTGCCACGTTGATACAGGTAAGCCAGTTTGAGCCAAGTAGATTTTCTTTTGTTTAGCTAAATCTTCTCTTTTTGTGTTTTGAACAGCTTGAAAATGTCATCAGCTTCTGCTGTGACTTCCTGTTCTCCTGGCTGGATGAGAGCAACATTTTAGAGGTGCACACCATTGCTGATCTATATGGATTGGAGCAGCTTAAAACCAGAGTCCACTACTTCATCCTCAGCAATATCCAGACTCTGTCTCGAACAGATGAGTACCGGCAGCTCCCAGAAGATGAAGTCTTTAAAGCGCTGAACAGCAATGAGCTCCAGGTGACCAGTGAAAATGAGGTGTATGAGGCGGCTCTCCACTATCACTACAGTCCAGAAGAGGTGGAAACTGACCAGGTGTACTTGCAGGTCAGTCTTAAGGTGTGTCTTTATTCCCTTCCTAACCATTGCTCAAAATAAAGCTGCAGCACTTTTACTGAATACCACTTCACCCTTTTCATGTTTTCCATTGAAAAGGACAACCTGAAGATGCTCCAAGCTGTCCGTTTCTGCCTGATAGAGAAGCATGTGCTGCAGAGGCTGCACAGCCGGCTGGACCAGTGTCCCCTGAAAGACTCGGTTTCCGCTGCGCTTCGTTACCATGAGCAGGAGGTGTTGCAGCCCGTCCTGCAGAGCCCTCTCACACAGCCCCGGTCCACCTTTCACTGCATTCTGGCCTTTGGTGGTATGTTCAGCTCCAGCTCGCTTGCAGAAAGTGAGCACCTGTTTCAGGTGTACCTCCCGAACTGGGGGGAGTGGAGGACTCTCACTGCAGCTCACGCTCCTCGAATGTCCAATCAGGGCATCGCAGTGCTCAACAACTTTGTTTATCTTATTGGAGGCGATAAGAACACCAGTGGGTTTCGAGCTGAGAACCGTTGCTGGAGGTGAGAGCCCGGCTGAATACCTTTATCCTGCTTGACTTCTTTTTCTCTGAATTAAATGTCTTTTTAGATTTTTTGGGGCTATTTTTATTCATAATCCATCATCTCTAATCAGCTGGGGAAGGTTTCACTGGGCTCTCTTGCTTAAAAATGTTTCCAGCCTTGCAGGAAAAATTGGTTTGTACTTGTTTTTGTGCCTCTGATTGCATCTCATGATCCTCATCAGCGCATGGACTTGCTTTTTTTTTTAGAGCAGGGTTCTTTGTGCATATTAGCTTGATTGAGTTTACTCCTGCCTTTAGAAATAGCATGTAGGAAACAGCTTCCCTAAAAGCTCTGTTTTGTCATTACTTTAGAGCTTTTTATTACAGGTTTCTTCACATAGCACGGTGCCATTAAGATCAGTGAACTGTGTAAAAAATAACAATGTTTGTTTCTTAGTATCGTAACTGAGTTGCACTTCTTCTCCTGACGCTCCACTCTTCTCAGATACGACCCTCGTCACAATAGCTGGTGCTCCATCCAGCCTCTGCAGCAGCAGCATGCAGACCACTGTGTCTGTGTGGTGGGTGGCTATATCTACACCATCGCAGGGCGAGACTACAGCAGCGAGCTGGACTCAGTGGAGCGCTACGACCCACACACCAACACGTGGGAGTTTGTATCACCTTTGAAGAGAGAAGTACGGCTTTACATAAACAAAGAAGTGCATGCGATGCCTCTGGTGTCCACACCGTGGCGCCACATCTTCATCTCCTCCACATTCTTTGATGTTTCTATTCTTCTCCTTAAACACTGCCCAACTTTCTCTCCAGGTGTATGCTCATGCTGCAGCAGTGGTAGATGGGAAGATTTATATAACGTGTGGGCGCCGGGGCATGGCATACCTCAGAGAGACCTACTGTTTCAACCCTGCAGCCAATGTGTGGACAGCATGTGCAGAGGGACCAGTGGAGCGAGCGTGGCACGGAATGGCAGCTGTTAACGGACGTGTTTATGTTATTGGAGGAAGTAATGATGAGCGTGGATATCGACGTGATGTCCTAAAGGTACAGTGTAACTAGCCATTACTGCTGTGTGCTGCATAAGGAGAGCCTGTGGCTGCTAGTAAAGGAATAATCCCGCTATCTGTCATGCAGTGTAAATATCATCTAGACTTTTTTGATCATTTTAAGAAACTGGCTGTTAGTTATTTTCTTTTCCCTTTCAGGTAGCTTGCTTTGACCCCGAGGTCAACTCTTGGTCTTTAATGACCGCCCTCCCAGCGGGTCACGGAGAGCCTGGCGTTGCTGTGCTGAACAGTCGCATCTATATACTAGGCGGGCGCTCGCATAACAAAGGCAACAGGATGAATTATGTTCACGTGTACAACCCCGACACAGACGAGTGGGAAAAGGAGACGGAATTTAAAGAGCGTGTCTCCGGTCTGGCAGCCTGCGTGGCAATCATGTCCCCTGCTGTGATCGCTCAAGCCAGAAGCTGGGAGCAGCGCACCAAGGCTTCGTGGGAAGATGTGGACATGGACAGCTCAGAGGACTCTATTGAGGGCTGAAGCAGCTGTGTTAAACTAAATCCATCAGCATCTGCACTATTTTCTCTTATCAAGATATGTATCGGATGTTCTCATGGCACCTTTGTGTCTCCTTACTTTTCTTTTGCATGTTGACCACTTTGAGTGCCTCCATACTAAAGTGTCTTTTAAGATCTTTGCACATGTTTTGTTGGGATTGAAAAACTTGCACAAATCTTCATGTACTTGTTTGTTGCTTTTAACTTCTTTCATTTAGTTTTACCTGAATTCTACCAGCTATGCAAACCTGTGAACTCAGTTCAGTTATCCAGATTTATTATTACAGGGCTTTTGGAAACCCCGTGATGGACTGGAGACCAGTGTGTGCCCCAGTGATTGCTGGGATAGGCTCCAGCTACCCACAACCCTGAGATGATATAAGCAGCACAGATGATGGGTGGCTTTTGGAAACTGGACCTTCATAAAACTGCTGCTGCTGCCTTTTTATAGTTTGATACTTCAGTTTTTTCCAGGATCTGGTAATGATCACAACCAGAGTACTTTGAAGTATTTACACTACTGTTTATGTTTATTACGTATATGTGTAATCATCACATTTAAATGTTTGATGATCCCTGACACTTTTTCTGTGTTATTTGAGCATACTGAGATGAGCCGTAGATCTAAAAATTTTTACTGTATGTTGATAAGAGTGATGAGACGGTGGTGCTGCAGCTAGGAGGTCTCATTTTCTGTCACATTGCCATATCTGTTAATGATACGAAAAAAATCTTATTTATGTCAAGCATACCAAATATTCTTTGTACGTTTCTGATTGAGTATAATACAACAGAAAATCTAGAGGAAAGGTTCATTTGGAGTTTTTCTGCACAGAATCAGGCCTTACTTGTTGCTTTGCTTTATTTTTAGTGATAAAATCAGTCAGAAAGTGGAGCGTGACACTTCTGCCGCTCATGAAATGATTTTTTCATTCTTAATATGGGTTTAGAAGCAGTAAGTGTGAGCTTACAAGTATCTAAGTTCTCATAATTAAATAAAGTAATATAGCATTTTTTCTTGTGTGCATGTCATTAGTGATGGGGAATATCGTTATCCACGTTTTTTGAGGATCTAAAATGTAAATAAAAAATAAAATCAAACAAAAAGAGCAAAACAGACTCTTTAAAGTTGGATGAAATGGAAAACTGCCTGCAGGCCCCACAGTGCTGCTCCCTCCTCTTCACCCTGTACAACTGCTGTGTCACAAACAGAAGTACGCTGCTGACACAGCCAGGCAGGATATCCAAGATGGACACATCCAGACTGGATAAACTGATCAGGCAGGCCAGCTCTGTGGTCGGCATGAAGCTGGATGAGGACACTAGACAAGCTGCTGGATATTATGGGCTATAGCAGCCACCCTCTGCATACCAGCCAGCCAGAGGAGCTGTTCAGTGACAGACTGCTCCTGCCCAGGTGCAGGCTCAACAACTCCTCTGTCCACTGTGCCATCACTCTACATTCCTCACTCGAGGAGAGGAAAGAACTGTTGCCATTCTTCCTCCACCTTAACAACCATTTGATCCTTCACCACATTCCACCTATCTCCTGATAATCACACACTTTCTCTCTGTTCTTCAAGACTTCTCTTGCATCCCCACTCGTTCTCAATTTTACCCATGGCATACCCACGCACAACCTTCCTTCCACCAAATAATGGTCAGACATGCCTCCACTCTCTCCCCTCCTCACACTTACATCCAACAGTCTACCACGTGCAACCTTTGAAACCACCACATAATCCATCAATGCTTTATCAATCACTCT
>JBAMHV010000012.1:20134588-20149513 GCA_037177535.1 Pseudomugil gertrudae
CACAACCTGTTAAATAGTCTTAAATCCTTTTTGCTTCACTTTGTCAACCAATCCATGTGTGTTAAGGGACAAATGCAGAGACCTAAGGAGTTTGTTGTAGACAAATGTGTACTGTTGTTAAATATACACCACAATGTGCACTATATCTAAAAGATGTCAAATAAAGTCAGAGCATGCATGGTAAGTCCTTTACCTGTCTTTGTGCAGAAGTGGCCAGCTGTATCTGACAGAACTTCACCGCTTGGTCCAAAGCTACATCTTCATCCACCTAAAAAAACAAACAAAACAAAAACCAGAAAACCAAATTATGGTAGAAGTTCACGATGCATTTATTTTATATTTAATAGTCTTCATTAATCACCCGATGAAACACCAAATAATCTGGCAATGATTATGCTCCAAGTTAATCTGATTATGCATCAAAAGCAGCAGGATTTCATCTGAGCTTCTGCCTCTGATAATTAGTACCGATACAGAAAGGTCCACATCATGGCCCACTTCAGCTGCTGGTTAGTGTGGGAGCTACAACACAACAGTGAAGAGCTAAAAGCTGTGAGATCACAATTACTGCTACATTCCTTCCAGCAGCCGTTTGCAGCAGTCCAGAGACCCCTAAAGGGAGAGATTTTACAACTTTTTTAAACTGCTTCAGCTGTTACATGACCCTCGCCTAGCTTCAGTGCATCATGGCTATGTGCCTTCATATCTACCTTCCTGCAAGCTTTGTTTGTCAAACTGTACATGCACAAACATTTACTGAGGACTTCTTAAAGTGACATGAGAAGTACTTTTATGACCAAAACGTGAAAAAGACATGCAAACAATGACATCACAAGCATCACTGTTAGCAAATCTTTTGAACTTTGATCCACACAACCGTTTCCAGAGAGGACAGATAGACCTACCTCATACAAAACATTGTTAAAACCTTGAAAAGGATGTTGGATATTATAACATGTATATAAGGTAAGGGGAAGTGAATGCAGGTTGATGTTATCTAACATAATGAAGAGCTTAAACAACAGTTGCTGCAACTAAAGAAGGTCTGACACCAAAGATGGAAGAAATGCCACACTGTCACAACAAAAAGTTCGACAGCACCCAAGAGCTTCATTCAAATGCTTTCTGAATCCATAGTCTGGGTTGTAACAAGTAGAGATGCTACTTGCATGATGACGTGTAGTTTTTTCTTAACTTCTCAAACTGAAACACTTTGATGGCAGGAAATGCAAATGATGCTGTGGCTTTTTACTTTACCACCTTAGAAGTGAGCCAAAGGCAGAAGCACTTACATAAAAGAATAAAGAAGTTGCATAGCCGAGGAAAGAGGAAAACTATGTGCTGCTGTGCATAGCAATAGACCACAAAACCATAATGCTTCTGCAGTTTGTATGAGTAGGTGGTATACAATTAGAAGACGACTCAATAATATCCTAAAATATCGTTTGCATTGTTTATTTGATTACAGAACAATACCATGAAGGGTTGTGGCTTCTTTCTTATATTAATGTTTTTATTAATATTATTTAACACAGAAAATATGTTAGTTGTGGCACGGTCATAGAGGCTGGAATAAACAAATAACACAATGCCGTACATTGCATTATAAAACAAAGCCCAGATGTTATCATTGGGATATAATAACTGACTTGTCTGTAAAGGAACTGTGACATCCATAACTTCCGCCAGTACTGGAGCTTAAAACTTTTATAACTCAGTACCTTATATGCTACTAATTATTACCCAACAATCCCAGAACAGAAGCTTATGGGTTCTGCTAATAGTCTAGAATAATTGATACCTAAACCCCTGAAGATTTAACATGAAGACAATTCCCCATAAAAGTTCCCATGTGTTCTCTGTTTAGTTAATAACCCGTTTTCAGAGGAACCGCTGGTCACAGAGGCCGAATTTAGGTTACTGAGAGTAAAAATAACACAGAGTTTTGTGTCAGTGCCTGAAGTGAAAAAGGGGAAAGCCCCTTTCCTCATGTGACTCGTTCCGTTAACTGAGGGGTTTCCCAAGTTTGACTTATTTCAGGACTCGTATCGAATATGCATGACTTTGCAAATAAAAATAAAAAATAAAAAATGGATTTGCAGTAATATCGTTATCAATGTATGCAACGGTGTCCCAGATTCCTGCTGTGAGGCTGAGAGGCTTACCTGTTTCATGAGCATGTAAGTCTCAGACATGATCTTCTCAATGCGTCCAAGGTCATACGTCATAACTTTCTGGCCTTGCTGCCACACTCTATACGCATCAAGCAGGAGAGCTTTTCCGGACTCTGCATCCTCGAGAAGTTTTCTTTTCCTGTTGGGCTTTCGTAGCAGCCCCTGATCAGTCCCGCTGGTGGCCGCAGCAACCTTCGGTACTGAGGCTTGAAGCTGCTGCTGCTGTCTCGAACTGATACTCAGCTCTTCTAGAGAGAGTTCTGGTGTCCGAGTGATTTCAGTCACTTTCTGCTGGGATTCACCATTCAGAGAGGTATCTGCCTCTGCCTGGTTGCCCTGACACTCTGCGGTAGTAAAGGGCTTCCTCCAGAGGCCAGTGTCCAGGTCCATAGGTTCCTCTGGACCTCCTTTGTGCCCTTCATTTCCAACAGTCTCTGCCTTTCCAGGGAAGCTCTCGTGAATTTTACTCCTTTTATCTGCTGACAATAGTGGTGAGGCAAGTGGTGTCTGGGTGGCTTCCCTTGGGCCAGTGTCCGTAGCACAGGCTGCCTCTGTGAGTCCAGGCTTTTTAGGCATTGCATGCTTGGTGTCCTCTGAACTGGGCCTGTTGGATATATCTGTTGTGGTCATCTCCCCCATGGAGGGCGCAGACGCTTTGTGAAGCTGCTCAGACACCTGAAAAAGAACAGAACCTGTCAACCAATGAAGTTGGTGCATACCTGATGTCTACAACACCGAGCAGCTCTCAGCTATTTGTCTGTGTATACAGTGGATTGTCCCTCCTTACCCCTGTGAGACTGTTCAGATTGTCCTCCAGGACTTTTACAGCTAGGAAAAATGCTCTCTTGGCCAAAACCTGGCGATCAACATCCCGTAAATACTTCCTTCATGGAAAAGGAGGACACATATCATAAGACAAAGGCATAGTATATAACACAAATAAGATATTCATATAAAAACTGGTCCTTACTTTCCCTGGTCAGGGGTTCTGTGCAGCATAAAAGAGACTTTCAGCAGAGTATCGTGATCTTTAAGCTGAGACAGCACCTCCAGCAAGAGGACAATAGATCGGTTCATATGAGATGCAAAACTTCCTGGGCGATCAATCTCATCTACTGGAATACGCCAGATTCCCTGGAAAAAAACAGCCGGAAATGAATTGTGAGGCTAGTTTTATTGTGCTAGTAAGATCAGCATTTTACCTTCATTGTTAGTTTATTGTGAAATGCAGTAGTAAAAATGACAACTACTGGTAAAAGTAAAGAATACAGTTACACAGATTTAATCAAATGTATTCAAGGTGGGGGAATGATCTCAAGGCAGAGATGCCAAAATGTTACTGATCAATGCCCCATCAGTTTAAGAGAAATGTTTTCAAACGTTTTAATATTTGCTCCCTGCTGAGGATACCTGCAAACAATTAACAGTGATACATGCAAACAGAAAGGAAATATAGTGCAGAAAGCAAAGGAATTACTGTGAGTGCAACACATGGCATGAGATAGAAAGACTGCAGGAGAGATCTGCAGACTAACTGGCCACATAGCAGGTGGATAGGAGGTATTGGGGGGTGCATATGATAGACAGCCTCATTAGTGTTCAGTTCTGTCAAAGTCATGTAACAGACCAGCAGAATAGCTGCCAAAAACCCTGTCCTGCTTTGCAGAAGGCGTGAAGTGTTTTCTTTTTTCTCCTGATGGAAGAGTCCACCTTTTCAGCGAGCACATGTCCTCTCAGCAGGTAAACTCAAGCGAGGATCGACATTCTGAAGTTACTGATGCGAGTGCAGATGGTGGCTTGGGCAACAAACAGGCTTCAGTCAGAAAACACATGGCACGGAGAGCAGTCACGGACTCCGAATGTGTGTTAGACAAAACAAAGATGACCATATCAGGACTGAACAAAACAAATGAGTTGCTGGACGCAAAGGGAGCTGGGTGCTCCTAACAGGCAGCTCCAGCTTGTCTGATGACATTATCAAACCAAGTGAGGAAGAACGAGACAAAGCACATTCCCGAGGATGGACTTTTATCCTGATAACCCAAAAAAAAAAAAGAAGTGTCAGATGTGGACATCAACACAAAAGTGTGAAACTCCTCTGAGAAAATCCACATATTTTTACACTTCAGACTTCCTCGTAGGCTTCTGCTTAGATTACGCTTTATGGTAAGGATTAAACTCAAGCGGATGGACAGAATCAATTTTAGAAGCAGATGTCAACAAAAACAATTACAAACATATTCCAAAAGAAAGAAAATTATAAGAAAAATGTGGTACTAATGCCTGTATGAAAATAAGAAGATTTATTATTGTTATATAATGAAATAAAGGCTTGGAAAGGTTTTAATCCATCAATGCAGAGATTATGGAAAGCCTTGTACAGAGGCAGGAAAAGTATGAGGGGGGTGGTGCTCACTTGGAAAGACATCTCTAATGTAGGAGAGTTGTTCTTCATCAGAAAATCATCCAATGACAGTAAATCTCTTCAGGGAAAACCGAGCCATGGCTTTACACAGATTATGCTGCAGCACAACAGCTAAAGCAGATTTGTAAGACTTTAAACGCAATAATATTAAGCATATTTATTTATTTTTACCAATTTTAGAGACAGAAAACATGACCACTGCTTGATATCTGGAGTGACAGCTTAAGCACACGTGTGATGGAAAAATCATTATCATGCAAGTATCGAACTAAAATCAAGATGCAACATAAACAATGAGAATCCTTCAATGCTGAACTAATCTAAACATCTTCAAACAAAAATATTTCAGATGATTCCAGTAGAGCATGAAGAGAGGTAACAGGCAGAAGATATAAACCATGAATATGAGAAAAAGCAAAGTAAAGAAATGTTTTTATTACCAATGCTTACTTTGGGCTTCTTTATATTTCTAATATTGCCTCTAAAAAACATTAAAATACCCATTAAAAAGATGAAAAAACCCTGACATTTTTCACCTTCCTCCAGTTCATCACTTCATGTTTTAACATGACCAGAGAGACAGGAATTGAGCACAACGGTAGGAAAGTTGCACAACCCGAGTAGTGAGTGTGTCTTGTAACAGCTAGCAACTGCAGCATCATACGATTAAAAATATCTGACAAAATGACTTCATTCAAATATTTAGGAGAACTTAAAAAGGAAAACAGATAGTTTCTCTGGTAGTTCTATATGTTCCAGCAGGATTACCGCTGATTAAAGACCAGTTACAACCAACATGGCTGGGATCTTGTAAAAGTCGGTAGAAAAAAAAGAGAAAGCCACTCACCATCACCAAAGAAAGCTACTCCACCGTCCCTGTGCTACTATTCTTTTGGACAGTTTCCTGCTGGTTTCCAGCACTGCCTCCACCCTGAACAAGCCTCACACTCTGAGAGCGAGTGATGGGCAGCATTCGGGTGCTAGGGCAGCGAGAGTTGCTGGAGAGAAAAAGAGGGAAGCACAGCTGCACATGGCAGAGAAGGGATAGAAAGAGAGAAAAGCAGCTGCCTTGCCAAAATGAGAAACAGCGCTGGAGTCAGGGCCTATAAGCTCAGCGTGCCACTGACAGACAAGCCGACTCGTTCCTCTCCCGATTTCAAACCTTGCCATCTCAAAACAAAAACACCCACGCACTTTAGCTCAGCTCTCTCCCTGACCCCAGCCTGCTGGAGTCCTTCCCCCTCCTCTCTTCCTTTCTCTCACACTATATGCAGCACACAACCAATCACTATAGGCCTTTGCCAGCCAATCACAAGCTTATGGAGAAAATCCCTCCCATTAGTGTACACCCACATAATATACACACAAACATGGTAGTGACAGAGAGTAATGAGGGAGGGAAAATAGAGTGCTACACATAGAGATGAGTAGAGCAAAAAGAGCCAGTGGGAGGGGTGGAGCGTGATCACCCTGCAGACTGAGCAACAGGAAAAGAACAAGAGAACATAAACAGACTGAAAAATTAATTCAGCGCTACCTCACCAGTGGGCTGAGAAGCATCAAGAAGGCGACAAATAAGCTTAAAACTTTTCTAAAAATTACATATTATATATATATATATATATATATATATATATACACCGGCTAAACATGTTCGTCGTATGCATTTCCTCCGTCAGTCAGCGCTGCACTGACAGCAGCTCTCACCTTCTTTTTCCTGTCTTTCAACTGTTGCGTGCCTCTCCAGCTGGCCACCAAACACAGACAAAGCAAACACACCTTGTTTCCCTTACTTCGTGTTGTGTGGATGCGTGAGAGGAGAGGGGAAAAAGAAAGACTCAGCCAGTCACAGGGCAGAAAAATTCAATGGAAAACATGGCAGCAAGAGTTAACCATCACAACATGCAAATTTAAGTGTCAACTTCAACTAAGTATATTTGCTGGACTAAACTCCTCCTCTAAGACACTAAAACCAAACCAAAACACAAGGTTCTGCTGAGTGAGGCTCCACCTACAGCACAAGGCACAGCTGAATACACAAATGTTTGAGTCATACATCAAACCGTGGCAAAGCAATGGAAGTATAAATGTTTTCCACAAGACTCGCTTCACCTAATGTAACAAGACACTCTGTCCTTCATATGAGAGGCTTGATAGAGCTGAATGTGTTACACTAGTTGAAAACAAGCTCTGGAAAGAAAAGAATAGAGAAAAAAAAACAGCAAAATGTTGCAATAATGACATCCATTTTCACTGGAGCTTGGTGTGAGTGGGTGGAGTACTGTGTAAGCGAGATGCAAGTATGTACGTGTGGTGTGCCACATAGGAGCAAACACTGCCTGAGTGAATGTACAGCAGCAAGTCATGACTACTCAATGGTGATCCTAAACTGCAAGAGGGCTGGTGTCAGTCCTGTTAAACACAACAGGTTTAAATTCCACTAACATGTTCTGCTACAATGAGAATAAATGCATCACTAACATTTTTTCTGATCCAAACTTTACAAAGTGCTCATATCTGCAAACTTAAGCAACTCTACCAAAACTCTACTTTTACTGAGCTATTTTTAGCCTTATTGAAAGTAGAAGAAAAAAACCAGATGCTTCCTAACATGCATGACTACAAATATGCATGCGTAGTAAAAACAAAAACAAAAAAAACCAGACCGTAGATGACTGGTTAGGGGAGGAAACACCTGCATGGTGCACCACAATACATGCCTGCTCACTATGTAGACTTTATGGTATTTCAAAATGGCGCAATCATTTTCTACCCAACATGCATGAATTTATTCCCTACTATTTTATTCGTAATGTAGTTATTTCTAAAACATTAAATATCAGTTGATACTAATGCAGATGACTCAATTTGATTATTTCTTTACAGCAGTATGTAGGTTATTTTACAGAGGCCGTAGTTAATGTAACCCAGTCAAGGCAAGAAGCAAAAGTAGGGCATCATGACCCACATCACGGAACTTACTAGGGCAATCTATTGGCAGAAACACATAACTATGTTTTCATTAGTTTGCAGTTGTGTGGAAATAAAAATAGCAGTATAATCATGACCTTAGTCTATATTCTCTATGCAGAAACCCCTTCCAAATTACTTTACCATGATACTATAGCAACTGAAGGGACAAACCAAATATTGGCTCAAGAATGGGCCTGATGTGTTTTCTGCACACATAGAAGTTTGAGAGTAATGAGTTGTTGACTTGAATACATCTAACACATTCTTTTAGCCGACCCAAAATGTTAGATCACACAGCTGAAAGTAAAGTCCCTTTAGCACGTTTAAAAAAAACATTTGTCAATTTCAGCATCTTATTCCAATTTTTCTGTGGTTCTGGGGTTAACGCGGGGAGAACATGCAAACTCCACACAGAAAGGTCATTGGTTAGACCTCCGCCCCAGCCGAGGCTTGAAACAGCAACCTTCTTGTTGTGAGGCCACATTGCTAACTAACTGCTCCACCGTGCAGCCCGTGGTTCAATACCATTAATCTAAAATTTTTTAACATCAATTTTCAATCAGAAGAATAGTTTAATTTTGTAAATGCAATCAAAAATCAGCAGTGCAAAAGCTGGCTGGGGAATTAACAGAGAGTCAGAGGAGCGGTTATTATTCTATATTATTCAATTCAACTTTATTTGTATAGCACCACTTCATGACAATAACATCTCAGGGAGCTTCACAGACACATTGAGCCAATTCATAAATCATTGGTTAGTTAAGGAAAACCAAAAGAATTCCTTCGACTTCTAATGAAGTTCCAATCCAAAAGTCCCTTCTAAACCCCCGCCCTGGGTATCCATGAGGCAACAGTGGGAAGGAAATCTCCCTTTTAACAGGAAGACAAAATCTCCGGCAGAACCCTGCTCAGGGAGGGTAGCCATCTGCCTCGACTGGCTGAGGTGGAGAGGACAGAAAATGACATAATATGACATAGATAAAAATACAGCAATACTTCAGCACAGCCCTGTGAGAATAGTGTGTTAGCTGGCTAACACTAAAATGCTGCAGAAACTGGAAGTAAACGTAAAAACAAACAGAACAGCAGCTTCTTTTGAGTTTCTACAAACTCAACTGAACCCGACAAACAGTCTATCCGGGAATTAATTTCAAGTCAGCCGAGTAGGGAACTCTTCAAGAAGACCCTCGTGTATCTAAACAAATAAAATCAGCCTATAAAATGACTGGTCCTACATTTTCCCTAAATAGACTCAAAAGAAAACGCATATTCGATTAGAATTTTAAATGTACGTTGTTGTACAGTGGAGACAGAGGCCTTACTTTAGAGAGGACAGTAAAGCTCCAACAGTTGGTGTATCACAGCAGCAGGTTTGCCTCCAGAAGGGGCTCTGTAAGAACCCAGTGGGAGCCAGAGCACAGCAGAGCTCTTCCCCAGCTCAGACCTGGCCCACATCACATCTACAGTCTGTTACCACATGCCTTCTGAAAACAGCATTTAGCTCTACAGCTTACAAGTTTAACTACATAAAATCATTTTCTGCAAAAAAAAACATGCCTAACAATCAAATGACTGCATAAGCTGCTGAGTTGAACCTTTAGGATTTGACAAAGAAAACAAGCTACAAATCCAATAGTGCCCACGTTTCTAGATGGACTCAAGTCAAGTTACTGCTTCAAGTAAAAAGATGTACATAATCTGACATACAAAACAGAAAATGGATTCAGACAGTAACGCTCTCACAGCTACCCAACAGTGGCTTTGTAAGTCTGAAAGACAGATCATTTTAACAATCTCAAACAGTGTGATTCCAATTATAGAGGTGTCTGCATCTAGTGATCCTTATAGAAGCATCATTCTGATCATCCGGTCGATTCAAGACAATTAGAGAAAAGGGTTAAACATGATTGTGGTAAGCCAGCCACTGGCAGCAAGCAAACAGACAATTAGACAAAAATGAGAGGACACACACAAAAAAGCCCCATAGATACATGATGGTGAGTTTCTAAATGGCTGAAATAATGATAGCGTGAAACAAGAAATGGCATAAAGCCACCTGTTCCTACAAATACAGGTGGAAATGAAAGGATCATTGGCTTATTTAAAAAACAGCTTGAACAAGAGCAGTAGTTACCTCCAGTCAAATGCATGAATAACACCATATCATCACCACTAGTATACTGACAATATAAGAATAAAGCATTCACTTAAATGTGAACAATTATGAGAATTAAGAAAAAGTAATTATAACAAAGAATGAAGAAACGGCTACTAAGGGGAAATGTTATGCTGGTTGCTTGGCAACAGTAGAAGAAAGGAAGTTGCAAGAGACTGAGCAACTTTTCAGAGCCAGTGATGTAGCTGTGTACATGGACAGAAAAATGACATGAGGAAGATGGCATAACACTCACAGGAGAGGAATAGTCTGCTTCCATGCTGGACCTCAAAGTAGGTATAGTAACCAGGTTTTACATTCACACGAGCTTTTGTTCTCATTTATTTATCCAGATCATAGTTTGAATTGGTGTAAGTGGTATGTGTGGAAGTGTGGAAGCGTGTGCCAGCAAATTGAATTAAAAAAAAAAAAAGCTATACCGTATTTTCATGACCATAAGGCGCATATAAGTCTTAGATTTTCTTCAAAATGTGCTGTGCGTCTTATGGTGCAGTGTGCCCTGTGTGTGTGTTGTAGCACCGGTATACCGTACATACAGGTATGTATACATAGTATACATGCGGACGTAGCGAGAACACAATGAGAACGTTAAAGGGGGAAATGTGGGCGGTGATTGTATATAAAAGAACAGGTATGTGTGTTATGCAGAACATCATTGTTTTTAACAACCCTGAAAATGGCAGAGACGCTTATGAAGCACAGTTTAAACTGAAGGCCATCAGCTACGCGGAGGAACATGGAAACCGAGCAGCCGCGAGAGAATTTAAGATTAATGAATCGATGGTTCACAAGTGGAGGAAGCTGGAAAACGAGCTCCGTCAGGTCAAAAAGACATCGCTGAGTTTCCGCGGACATAAGACGAGGAGGCCTAAGTTGGAGGAAAGACTGGAGCAGTGGGGATCATGGAGCAAAGAACGAGTGGGAGAAGCGCTTCGACGGTCACTATTCGACTAAAAGCAGTAACGCTAGCAGAAGAAATGAAAATTGAACATTTCCATGGAGGTCCGTCTTGGTGCTTTCGTTTCATGAAGCGGTGCCAATTTTCCATCCGGACAAGGACTACGGTGGCGCAGCAACTTCCAGCGGATTATAACGAAAAGCTGGACATCTTCCGCTCCTACTGCAGCAAACACATCGCCGAGAAACACATCCAGCCCAGCCACATTACTAACATGGATGAGGTGCCGCTCACTTTTGACATCCTGGAAAGCATACACACTTGTATGCTTGTGTGTGTGTTGTAAGTGTGGGCGTGGATTCTATATAAAACCAGCGCCTGATCAAAATACAGTAACGGCACGCATAACTGAGACTGCGCCTTTTGGTACGGTGCGCCTTGTGGTCGTGAAAATACGGTACATTTACATTACAATTTGCAGTTACGTGACAGTTATATGTGGTTGCAAACAAGTCTTGTAAGTCTTGATGCATAAGCTTGAATTGGAAATATTGAACTATTAATTACAATAAACTGATTCACACATGAACACATTTGTTTTAAACTGAATTGTGGGTGACGATAAACTACTGGAATACATCAGTAACGGAAACAAATTTGGGTGAGCAGGTTTTCCTCAACTATTGCAGGAGCAACATTTAAGAAAAAAACAAAAAAAAATTTATAGCCAAAAACATTTGGTCATGTGTCTCAGATCACCAGACTGTAGTCTCGTAAGTGAATGTAAAGTGCACTTACTGAGAGCCTGTACACCTGTACTTAGCACCGTCCACTTGTGAACAGCACCCAGGATGTATGTTTGTACCAGGTTTACGGTAAACAGAGCCTGTGATAAGGGTTTGTACTTAACTAGCTAGAGTAGAGAATAGAAAACCACTGTTGCAAATGCAGCTTCCCAAACATTATGTTAATATGCTAATATATTCTAAGACACAAAAATGTTTCAGATGACAGCAATCTCTTCATTTCAGTTAAGTTTTTTCTCCTATTTGCAAGTGCTGTCAAAGAAATGTGTGCCATAATGCCAAGAACTGACCATGGTGATAAATAAAAACAACTCAGAAGTGTAAGAATCTATAGCTCCTTGAAACACCACTCAAGGTAAATCATATAAAGATGTGATAATGTGTCATTTCAGAGTCTTAAGTAATATGTTGTTTATTATATTTTAATAATTTTTAATAGTAATATTAATTAAAAGATTCATGCACTTGAACCCTTACTTACGTTAAACAGGTTTGTCTTGTTTCTTTCACAGAAAAGTCCTTGTGCTGGCATGTGCTTCAGCTGTTGCCATGGGACACTGCTTCCTAGCAACACATCTCTGGCCCACTGTAGATTCTGTAATAAAAAATAAATAAATGAAACAGAAAAAAACATGAATTTGCATGTACATTTTATATAGACACAAACACATTGTAAATCTTAATGAGAAAATGGGCATATTGCTTATTTGCAATCAGTAAAATGCAGACCTCTTCTCAGTACGGTGACTCATAAATCAAGTGTCAATACGAGGGTTCTGCTAGAAAAGATAGCAAACCAAAGCCACTTCATGTTATCTTACACAATGTTTTTGGCCTACAGCATGAGATCTCCCTCTTCTGTCTTTGGAAAAGAGGATAAAAATGTCCAGTCAGTGTGAGTGGAACAGTTTCCCCATGAACAAAAACAGGCTTTTAACACTGGATGTGGTGGGTCTCTGAGGGCGGCTAAGCAACCTGTATCGACAGCATCACGTCAAGCAACTCTGCCATCAGATCAGTCATGTACTGTACATTTGCCTTCAAGCAAGCTGCTGAAAATGCAGGTAAATTAAAAGAAAATAAGAGCAAAGTCTTCTTAACAATCTCCTTGAGCCTTACACTTTTACACTATATAAACCTGCTCTATGAACCATAAGGAAATCTTTATAGAAATTAATCCCATTCGACTACAAAAAATAGAATAAAAATAGTACGATAGACAACTACTAGATATCATTATGCCACAATGCTCCACAGAAACTGCTTTGGCTAAATGAGCATGATACAAAAGAGAAAAGACCTTTTCAAGCCAAAATATACCCTTACTGAACATGGGCAGAGGCTGTATTAAATTCAGCAGAGTGCTGACAGAAGGTTGCCATCACAGTAAAGCTCAATGCTGTCTCCCTGTGCCAAACTGGCTGAGAGAGCACTGCGCTACCACCCACACACACACCTCTGCCCACAGAGCCTTATACCCAGCACAGGCTGTTTCAGCCACTCATGCAACACTGCAGTGTTCACAAGCCCACAAGAGGACTAAATAATGAAATGACCATCAGGGACCTGATATACTTTCACAACAATAACCAACACGCTCTTGTGACTTTTGAGAAGAATGGAAGGAACTGGACTCACACACTCATCTTCTGTAAATGTCACCATTATTTACAGAGGACACTGATTATATAAGTGTAGGGCCTGGGTGTAATAGATGGCTTAACCTTTAAATGAAATATGAATGAAGAGCCACGGGTGAACAGTGTTGCTCTGACCTGATGGTTTTTACTGTTGGTATAAAAATAAGCCAGTCGGTAGAGACTCTTGTAGTGCTGCGGGAAGCGGCTGAGGCAGAGAAACAGAGCACGGACACACATTTCCACTAGCATTCGTCTCTGATCTGCTCGTTCTGCAGGGAGGGCTTTGGGCACTTCGATCACCTCTGCAGGGGGTTCTGGTTTCTTCTTGCCATCACTGGGAGGAATCTGACTGGAGGCCTGCTGAAATGGTGCTGGCTTAGGAGGAGTGACAGGGACAGGAAGAGGTTGAAGACAAGGGTCTGCAGAAACTTTAGGCACCAAAGTTTCAGGGATCACCACTACCACAGATTCTATTTCTTCTTGGATGATTTTCTCTTCTGTCTGGATGACAGTATGGTCTCTATGTGAAGCTGGAAAATCAAATTAAAATCATCAGGTTTTAAATTAATAATTTCACACAAGTATGAATGCTTCTGTTAGAGATTCAGTCTTCCTGACTACCTGTGTCCTCAGATGTCAGCTGTCCCTCTTTTACAATGGTTGTGCAATCTGGCAATGATAAGCCAACTTTGACAAAAGCGGATTTGTGACTACTGTCTTGAGAACTGGCTGGATCAGTGAAGATGTCCTGGGTGGAGTTGGAGTCGGAAAGCAACACTACCTCACTGTCCTGGCTGCGTTCTGCCAAAAACAGAAAACATAGGTGTAGCTACCAGTTGCATCAACATGCACAGAGAATTAATCTCAGCATCAGGGATATCATGAACAAACTGATCTAATGACATCTATCTCTAAATAAACAAAAAAACTCAAATAATTGACATATTTATTTAAAAAATTGGGTGGTTTAAGTTGTAAATAGTTGTAATGAATTCTTAATTTTTTGTGTAAATGTCTTTTTTTGAAGCGATAGAAATGCCAAACACTTTCTGCTGTAATGTGGGGGAAAATAAGGTGTCATTATTTTTACTACAAGTTAAAACTCAGAAGTCTTTATTAATGCTGGTTGGGGTATTAGATTAAACTGGTTTTGAAGAAGGCAATTATTTAAAAAGGTAAAATGATTTGTTTGTGCAAATGGTCTATAAAACAAACTGCCAGCATTCCTCTTAATTGCCATGTTTTGCAGCCTCAGCGACAACATCCTTGGCAGAGAACCATTAATAAAAAAAGCAGGTCACTTTTGCTGTTTAGACAATAATGCACACAAGAGGTTTTCCAAAAGATTTACAGTCATGAGTTAACAGCAAAGTTGCTACGGTACTGAAAAATCTGTGTAAAGTGACAGCTGTGTATTCAGTGCTTCCTACTAGACAGCACTTTGTTTCAGTGGGTTAGAAGAGCAGTACCATTGAGTGAAGCCAGCCATATTGCAGACCTGGGCAGGCAGTAATCATGGTCAAACTCTGGTGAGGCTGTTGAAGATATGAGGAAGCTGGTTTAAAAAAATAAAACAAAATCGCACCTCTAAATTTTGTATAAAATATGATCTGCATAGCCTTAAATTCAGTTATTTAAAAGATCTTAGTGAAGTACAGATTTGATGCCACACCCTTTGAAAATGTAGAACCTGATTCAGACAAGCATGTTTTTATATTAGAGTGCATAATACTTTTAATGGTTACTATTGCCAACATACAAAAACTAAGTCATATTGTGATATATAGCAATAGCAATGTGATATATACATCACATATATATATATATATATAT
>JBAMHV010000012.1:20153487-20189931 GCA_037177535.1 Pseudomugil gertrudae
TTTCTACATCACTCACATGTATGGAAGGAAATATGACAACAGACCCCAGGTTAAAAAAAAGTGAAGTTCTCCTTTAAATAAAATAAGTTTATTTAAATAATTCTGAGTCTACATCCTCTTCCACCCATTGTGCAAAGGCACATGCAGGTAAGCACAATCCCACCATAGTTTATATAACAGATAAGCAAGCGTTATAAATTCACCCTCCATCCTTCCAATAAAAATGTACCAGAGTTCAATGACAGTTTTATTTAGCATTCACAGCTATTTATCAATGCATCTGCAATATCGTATGAATCTGTGGTCTAGCATAGATTTAAACTGGAGCTCGATAAACTTTTGATTGGTTATTATTATGTTTAAGTGACCACAACATTGGTAAACACTGGTAGATCAATGGCAACAATTACATGACATTTAATTTGAAATTCATAACTCAGAATTAAATAGTTCTGAGATAATGTATTATTCTTCTTCAATAATAATTCTGAATCGAGGTTTACATGGAAGCACGATTTTTTGACTTCTGCTTTATATCCGAGGGTTGGGAAGGGTTCTGAAAGAGGGCGGACATGACAGACTTACGTATACCAGAATATTAAATAAACTGCATTTCCTGCTTCTTCTCTTTTCAGATACAACATGGAAATCCAAAGAATAAGTACAGTTTTCAGCTCAACATAAGCATATTACTTCACTTTTTCAGCAGCTGAGGAGTAGAAGAGATGTAGAGTACCAAAGACAGAAGACTGCACGTGTGCTTCAACGTGACGTAGAACGACTACAATTAACTTGGGGTGGAATGAAGGTTTACATGACAGAGGAAATAACTAAGTTGGATTTAAAATGAGAATAAACTAGTTGCTTTCTGTAATATAAGTTTGGTTCTGAATTGTCTTTTTCATTTGGAACTCAGTGTTTACATGGTCATTTTTCACCTTTTAACTTTTATTTTCAATAAAGAGGAATTAAAACTCGTGAACGCAGCCAATGTGATGATAGTCATCATTACCGTACATCATAGATTCAGGGTGGTGCCAGAATACTTTAAGCATTTACCTTTTTAAAAAGCTGCAGATATTCCACTGGAGGATGTTTACGCTTCTCTGCAATCTTTCCCAGCATGTAGTGAATAAGCCACTCTTCTTCATCACTGTCACCCTCACAGCGGGAGGCCCCCTGGAAACACTCAAACGCTGTCTCCAACATGGCGTCTCTCCTTTCTTCCATCTAAAACAAAATAAACAGACACACAGTGAGGATTTTGATTAATTTCAAAGCAACAGTTCAACTCTAATGTTACACAAGCAAAAGTGAAGAAAGTAACATATCTGACAAAGTTGACACAATCTGAACTAATGCAAAGAAAAGAAAATAAATAAAGAGCTGCATGTGCCTCACCTGTTTAACAACCTCTGGGGGAAGCTCACTTCGCCACTGCTTGAGCTGGCGTGAGGCAAATGAATGCAGTGCGTATGATATAGTGCCATACTCAATCCACAGAGAGAGGTTAGAGGCGTCTATCTCCAGGGCCCTTTTAAAGCAGTTAAGCACAGCCTGGGAGTGCTTCCATATGGGTACATCACTTTTCAGCTCGTTGGAATTAAGTTTCTCTTGGATGCGGCTGGCCCTGGCTAAAGCCATACCTGCCCAGGAGTCAAACCTGAGGACACACAGTTCCTGTCATTCCCACTGGGAAACTACAGAACAATCACTGAGGGAAAAAATGTAGACCAGTGGAAACAATGAAACCAGAATAGAGAAAGGAGTTACCTGTTGGGACACACACATATGTCATGCATGTAGAACTTGATGGCTTTGGACTGCTCTTTGTTCTTAAAATGATAATCAGCAACCAGGTAGTAAATTTCATTGATGATAGGAGGTGCAGGGACACCACCCTCAGGAAGGCAAGGGGCCTTAAAGAAATCAAGATGCAACATGTCCAATATGCTTCACAATAAAAAAACACTACTGAGGATGAAAGTAATTATAAATGTAGATGTAAAATGTGTCTCCTTCACCAACAGTTCTTACAAACAAATCCTACAAACAAAACTTTGTATCTTGGATTTGTTCTTAGAAATGAACAAACCCTACGAACGCTCAGGACAGTATCTGAGTGCTGACGCATTTCAACAAAAAAAAAAAAACTTTTATGATGATTTCTGCTGTTTAGTTATTGATATTATAATAATAATACAGTTTCAGTAATGTTTTTATCAGCCTATGTAATGATAATTTATTTTACAGTGTACCATGTTTTCTTTAACCATGATACCACAGAGATCATGGGACAAGACTGCAGGCTACTGTTCAGGAAGAATTAATGACTAGTTTTAACATAAAGATGTTTTTAAAATTATTTTAAGCTCATCTTGTGATTATTTAAAACTAATTTAACATTTAGAAATAACTGAAAAATCAGGCTTCAGTGCACATCTTTATTATTATTTTTTGTTTTCATCCACGTGTTAGTTATTTGTCCATGTCAGTCTCGCTGATGGCTGTGTCGGGTTTGCACACAGCTGTAAGTCTCATGACCTTTATGGGCTTTTTTGGGTGTTTACCTATGCAAAGTAGAGCCAGCTAGTTCATCCTTTCAACTTAGAAGAGACTGCTTTTCCAAAATGTTGCGCTCTACAAACACGTTCATGAATCTGACAGAGGTTTTTTTTTAAGTACAACTTAAGAACAAATTTAAAAAGATTCATAAGAAGATTTTAGTGAATGAGACTTAATCCCTTATTTTCAGCATGGCCTTACTGACTGACCTTTTCTGTCATGCCCTCAATGTAGGCTGCTACTTCATCCATAGTAAGGATGGGACTGTCACTTGAGGGAGCAATGCTAGCAAACCTCCTCAGGAGATTGGCCAGTTCTGCAGACACTGTGCTTGTCTTATAGCTGTCAAATTCAGGCAGTGACTTTGGTTTGAAATATTGGAACATGAAGAGGGTGTCACTCCACAGAAGCTCAACCTAAAAAACACAGATCAATTGCAGCAATAATTAGTGCCATTGTCACTGAATTACATGATAGTAATGTGTAGTGCAACAGAAAATGAGCTGTAATAAGCAGACTTTACTCTTGCATTGACTTAGTTCATTATTACAATCAGTTTTCTGGCATAAATGGACTGACACCCACCTGGTGGTTAGATAAAGTATTACAAAAATAGACAGAAAAATAAAATCAGAGGCTCCAAAAAACAAAGCCTACTGCATACCTACATTTATTAAAACTAAGCAAAAACATTATGAGCTGATGGTGCAACAGAGATGTCATAACAGTATGCATACCATAACAGTGAGGACAGACTGAATATATGCAGTTATTAATACAAAACCAGAATTTACTTTTTTTGTGGCTTATCTACATTTGTTTGAATTTACCAGTAATTAAATGAATGCTTTCACTACAACAATGCCATTACATGACCTCAATTTATTCCATGAGACCAGATCTGTGTACTTCACCAACAAAACAGCATTAATGGATACAACTGGCCCTCTCAATGTCATGAGTTAGTGTGGCGAGTGTGTGCGTCATCAGTAGTCTGCTCTCGTTCATGCACTCTTGTAATACAAGTTTGCCAGTACTACTGTACTGCTCAGAGCTCTGAGCAAACTCTATTCTACCTCGTAATCATCATGTAGCTAATATCCAAACAGCAACTCTGCTTAATTTGCCACTTTTCTTTTTAAAATTCAGTTAGATAACAAGCTGGTTAAAACTGGGTCATACTGTAAATGACTAAGCAAAAACAACTGACTGGCCGCCATCTTTCATGATCATATGATAAATAATGAATACCAAAACAAAGTTCAGACCTGTGGAGATGAGTGGTCCTCAAGGTAACGGGCCTTGCTCTTCTTACTGGGATGGGCATATAGACAGAAAAAGCATTGTTCCAAGGCCATTTCCAGCTCTTCTTTATAGGGATGAGAGTTGGTGGTGGAAGGCGCTGCAAACGCTTTTTCCAAAACTCGAACCTGAATTAAAAATATATTGCACAACAGACAGAACAGTCACCTAAAAAATATTTAATTTATTCTTTAAACTTAAAAACAGATGTATAACCTACTGATTATCATGTTAAATATATGAAAAAAGAGTTTTTTACACTCACAAAGAACTTGAGGAGCGCGCCATCTGAGCTGCAGCACAAGGAACGCCGGCCAAGGTATTCATGAGCTGTGCTTAAAAGCATCAGAGAGGAGGGCAGCATGGGGGTGTCTGCCTCATCTGAAAATAAAAACGCCAAAAAATGCATCAACTAGCAAGACATTATCTGTGTAGGAAAGCTACAACATGAAAAGAATGCAGAAATACCTTCATCATCATCCAAAGATATATGCTGTCTGAGCATACAGTCAAATGCAGCCTCTTCTTGTTTGATGATGCGATACAGAATAATCCAAGGCAGAACTGAGAAGAAATAAGGCTCCTTTGGATCATCAGAAACGGCCATGCTAAGGTCAATCAACTAAAATAAAAAAGCAGTAATAAATTTAATTAGTTTCTGCTGTAATCGTTTTGTTACTGTAGCATCGGTTTGTGTTTATTTTCTTTCAAACCTGGATTAGATTATTTGCCAGTCGCGCCATACTAGAGAAGTGAGGGACACTGCTTAAAAGCTCAGACTCTTTGGTGAAGCAGACTTCAATGCCATCTAGCAACTTTCCAATGGTGCTGACCCACTCCTCCTTGCTTGGGGGTGAACCGGTTGGAGCAGAGTTAAGCTGTTGCAGAGCTTCATTTAAAGCCAGCTCACTGCACTCCAAACACTGCTGGTAGTCCTGCAGCTTTAACAGCGAGTTCTAGGGTAAAGAATCAAAACCCAGAATGTCACCACAACAGTACACAAATACACACGTCGAGATTTAGAGATCAAGTGGATATTTGAAGCTTTTCCAAACCAGAAACACAGGACAGGTGTGAGACAACACAAACATTTACAAGAACATCCAACTGTTCTCTTATCTTTAAAGGGGATCTGTGATGTGCCCACTCATTCCTGCAGCAGACAAAAGTCTTTTATTGTGGTTATTCAAACCTGTAGCAGCATCAGCTGTGCAGGACGCTCTGGTGCTGAGCTCACAAACTCCAGAGGTTTGCTCCTGTTTCCATAATTAAGAGTGGGCTGCAGCAGGTGCACAACAGACTCAAAGTCTGCAGACTCAAAGAGACGTTGGATTTCTTCTAAAGACTGACAACGCTCCAGAGATTTCAGCCTCTTGTCAATCTGTGCATGGGGAGAGAAACAACCCAGACACAATGGCTTTAACAGAAGCTCTTATGAACATATGAATATATAACAGCATCCATCTCACTGCTGGGAAACTGTTTTAAAATGACTTCATGTGGTGGACAAGAGCAACAGTATACTACCAGTAAGGAATATAATGATATAAGAAATGTCTTCTGGTTCACTACACTGACCTCCTCCACAGATATGGCTGAATCGACACGTAGGTTGGGCAGATTGATTGTGTAATGTTTTCCATCTGCAGTCTTTGGTTTGCGCTGCAACAGGCCAATACATACATCATAGCTCTCAAGGGCCAATTCCATATCACCCTAACAAGAGGAAAAATATAGTCTTACTAATTGCATCTTGGAAAAAGTCTCAGATAAATTAACAAGAAAATAAAAACACTACCTGGAGAGCCAAGAATCGTGCCTTTAGCCAGTAGACACGCACCATAACGTCTAACCAGTCGTCTTCAAACAGATCTTTTTGGGAAGAACCAAGAGCAAGGAGTAACAAATCACCCTGGAAGTGCTGCCCAGGAAATTCGGAGTCAGTTGTATCCTTGCTTGGACCACCACAGCTTCTTCTTGGAGTAACTAGACAGGGTGTAAAATTGTTAATAAAAATCAAGGATGACTAATTGAGGGATGTATTTATACCCCTGTTACAGCTAGACACACACCCTCAACATGACTGCCAACACTAGTCATGGGATTGGGATATAACAACAGAATATCATCTTAAATTAAAGATGGTTTGTCTCCACGGGGACTTCTTCCATCTACTAAAGAATCTGTGGAGCATGAATATTTTGTAATATTCATGCAATGCTCATTTGTGCATCGGGGAAATTCATAAAACAATACTCAAGAGTATTAAAATCTTGATGTCTGATTGTATTTCAAGCTATGAATAGTTCGCAATTAATTGACATCAAAGCCTCTAATTATCATTCTAGCTGTACACAGAGAAGGTTGTTAATACTGTTTCACTTAATCCTTTGTAAGGAAAAATGTAACCATACATAAAGAAAGGACTTTACTATGTCATAGTAAAGCAAGTCATGACATATTTAAAATCTTCTGGCAAAAAACATTTTGCCTTTTTTTTCATGGTCCCTAAAAATTATTTACCCATTTATTATCTCAATTTACATAACAACAGATTTCTTGTAAACCTAATCATCAAAGTTACAAAGGCAGATTATGGAGGTCCCTCTGCCCCCATTAAAATGAAAATAATAAACTTAAATTGTACATTTTTGGTGCAAACCTTAATTGTCTAGTCACTACCAGTTGTTTTCAGCTGAGAGATCAGCAGTCAATATGCATACACACATATACACAATACAACATCAGGAAGGCTGAGGTTGTGCAGCAAACCTTTTGCAGTTGAGGGAGAAAGACGCATAAGGAGATCAAAATGCCAGAAAGAAAAACCACAGTCAAGGTACAAAACAGTCTAACAGTTTAGGGTCAATGAACCAGCTATGTTTTTGCCACTCAATGGGAGGAACCAGAGAACAGACAAATGCCTAAATCGTACCATGTACATCCCACCTATTACATGGTGATGATTCTATACAAAGTTTTATGAGGCCCCTGGTTGGTAGAGGTTTGCACTCTCCTCATGCCTTTCTTGTTTTGAATGCTGTGGCACAACACTGCAGTTCAATATATTTAATCAAAATCCATTATGCACGATGTGAGACTTACCAATCTTCCCTTTGCTGTGTAACCATTGCTCCAATTGCAACTCCATACAGGCTAAGCTCATTGCCAACATCTCCTAAAGATATAAAGAAGATATGAAAAGTCTTGGTGAATTATACATAAAATAAATTAAAAATACTTTAGTAATCTCTGAGGGGAAATTATAATGGAGGTCACTGTGAACACAAAAGCATGAGGCAAAGTATAGCAGGTCCAATTTAGGAAATGCTTTAAAATACAACAGAACCTGGGTTATGCTGACATATTTGATATTGAATCTACTGTGGTTCATAAAATAAAATAGTGTAAACATTCGACATGTTTCAGAAATAATGCATATCTGTGACTGAGTAGTAGTAAACCTCATTATGGTAAAAGAAAAAAAAAAACAGAAAATCTACACGTTTTCACAAATCACATAAATATTTTTTTTATATAAATAAAAAGCCTGAGCTTTGTATAATTACTTTTAGGAGTTCAGATCCAACATCTGGCTCATGAAAAAGATCTACTTATGTATGAGTCAGAGTGAAATGGATCAGATTTGGGCCTCTGATGGCATGAAAACAAACTTAGACTGCATTTTAATGATTGTTTAAATTACTGCTCAGAGGCTCCCTCAGATTAAATCTCAACATTAAGAGAGAATCAGAGGCCTGTAAGTATGCAACCTCATAGAAGGCTCTCTAATGATCGATTCTGACACATATCCAACCTGCTGCAATTCTCAAGGTCAAGTTTAAAGCAGTCATGAAATTTAGTTTTGTTGTAAATTACCCGGATGTGTTGGTTGCTGCAGTCTCGAAGTAAAGGGTTGGGCAGACCACTGCTGTGCTTCCTCCAAGTCTGATAGACCTCCAGCACCACAGCAGTAAGACCCCGGGCCCACTCCTTCATAAACTTCTGACCTACTGCCTTCAGATAGCGCATCATCAGATCGAGGATGCCACCATTTGTCATATTATTAAGCAAGAAGCTGTGGACATCCTGAGGCTCTGCAGAGGAAACACACACACTTTGTTAGTTTAAAGAATATGCCAACACAGAACAACAATATGATGTAAATACATATCCATGATGCAATTCATACCAGAATCCATGTATTCAACAGAGTCAATGGGCAAGCAGCTCCCATGTAAAGGTTGAATATTCTCCTTCCCATCACACCGTGTCTCAAGATTACTTAGACTCTCATCATCATTATCAGGATCAAACTTCCGTAGTCTAATGCAGACCAGAAAAGTAGGTTATTAAAAAAGGAGAGCAATGAGAGAGCACTGTGCTTTGTGTATAAAGTTTACTGGTGATACCTGGAAGGTAAATATTTAAAAAGCAGTTCCTGAAAATCAATCTTCTCCTCCTTCTTGCATTTTGTGTTTCGAACTCGGGCAGATCGACGCTTGGCTGTCTCTCCACTGTCCTCTACAGTGCGTTTCCTTTTTGGGGCTTTCTTCACTTTATCTGTGAGAGAAACTTCCACTCCTGTAACTGGAGTCATATAAGAAGGTTAGAAGATTACAGACAGTGATCATGTCACAGATTATTAGTGAAATAACTGAACTTGACCTTATAAACTAACCAGCAGGGGGAGCAGAAGTATTGACCTCCACTACGGTGTGGCCTGGTGTAATTTGAGGTTGAGGGCCAGACTGGGACAGCACTACTGGCTCAGAGAAGGTTACTGGTGGCAGGGAAGAACTGGGGCTGCTGCTCAGCACAGTCTGGCCCATACTGACAGGGCTGCTTGGCTGGGGGAGATTTTGGAGAAAGTTTGGGTCGCGATACTCTGACAGGTCAATCCTGCGGCCAAGACTTGGTCGTGGTGGCTCACATGTGGTCTGATGTTTGTACATTGCCAGAAGGCTTTCACCGACGTGTTTCCATCTGCCACAAACAGAAGAGACATTTCTGATTTACAGCAGAAATATTGTGTGTAGGGAGACCAAATGGTTTTTAAATCATCAGCAAAAAATAAAAAAGAAAACTCTTTTACAATAAGGAACCCTGACCCTAAATTTTAGGCCAGTGTTTTTGTTTTCTACCCCAATGCAGCATTTCCCAGCCTTTTGAGAAAATCTTCTTTCAAATCCATGAAAAACATACCATTTAAAATTAAACTCCAAACCAAGAAATAAAAAATAGCTACTCACGAGAGGCAGCGGATGGGCTGAATCAAGACAAGATCAGGTTTTGGTTCAGAGTGAGAAAGAGCCTGCCTACGCCTCCTTATCTCTAGTGCCTCCTCCACAATAGATCTGCGCTCCTCTTCCTCCACTTCCACATAGTGAATTGACATATCGCTGCAATTAACCCAAACCAAACCACAAGAGTTTTTTCAGTGCTGGGAAATCAACCAAATTGCAGCCAGAGCACATTATGAACAGATGGAGGACCAAAGAGCAGGCTGGCATCACCATTTCATGAACATCTGCATCGTATCCCTCTTCAAACATGGCTGCTCCTCAAAGATTTTTTCTTTCAACACCAGGCCTTTAGTGTAGCAATGATCCTTCTCCAAAGCTTTAGCAATGAAGTACAAACAGCCTTAAAGAAAGCAGATGACAGTCTGTTCACTTTCCACGCTTGAGCTGTTATCAGCAATGAGCTTACAATGATGTATTACATACAAGTGTAGTCACTAAGAGTGTAGAGAATAGTTATGAGGTTGTCCAGACAGGGCCAGTGATCTGGGTTACAGTTTAATCCCTCCTCAAAAGCATGACGAGCGAGAGGGATGCGCACCAGTCGGACAGCCACCTGACCAATTTTGTACCACATGTTTACATCAGTGGAATCCAACATGACGGCCTAAGAAATAAAAACAATTATAGACAAATTAGTTATTTTTTCATAACATGCTAACAATAAACAATTCAAAATGAGTAAGATGCTATACCTCTAAATAAAACTCCATAGCGGTCTCCAGGTCATCCCGAGATGCACTCATGCTTGCCAAGTTTTTAAATGTTGAATACTTCAACATCAGCCCAGGATGCTTGAGACCCACTCTCTGATCATCTGAGGGCATAGCCTAAAACACAATGAAAGATTTTAGATTAAACAACACATAAACAGGCTAGATATTAAAACAACCAGATAAAACACTGATGGAAAACAATAAATGTGGCAGAACTGGACCTTCACACAGTGTCCAAACATAATAAGCAGGATCTTGTTCTAAAAATATCACTGAATGAAAAGTTTCCCTGATGATGATTTTCTAAATGTTGCTGTTGTTGTATTTTTACCTCTTTGAGCAGTGGAGTTGTAAGAAGCTCATGATAGGCCTTTGCCGACTGCTCAAACTTGTCATGTTTTTGCTGATCCAATGCTTTGTGATATAAAGCAAAGGCCTCGGCTTCCTGTGGAGACAAATTTCAGTAGAATCAAACTCATCAACAATTTACAGCATTCAGATGAAGGTTGGCTTAAAAAATATCTTATTTAATCTTTGGTATATACTTGTGCTTCTTTTGTCTGACTCTTGCTGCTTCTCAAGGGGTCTTGAGACTCATCTGCAGCTGTAGAAGCAGCATTTAATGCTGCAATACGAATCTGTAAAGATAATTAATAACACTTAATATATATTTTAGTTGAGGGCTGGTCACAACAAAATAAGTTTCAAATTCACAAAGTATATCAATTTTTCCATAATAACTCAACTTACCATTTTAATATCTGTAAAGGAGATGTTCAGCCTCTTATATATTTGTAATTTTTGTCTGTTTCTGCAGAAACTGATTATGTCAAGGACAGAGGAAAAACAGAGAACAAAGAAATTAAGCGAGACACATTGAAAACCTTTTATCCGTCTTAATAATATTGGTATATTGGTACCATATGTAAATAGGCAAAGTGTTATTCATTTTAAATAGATCAGTGTGTATACTTTGGTAAAACACCGCGGCGGTCAAATGTTAACACTACTCTGAGAGAGGGGTTTGAATTGTTACCCTTAATGACCATTCACTTATAACTAACCTGGTTAGCTTAACTGAATGGTTGGCTGAAGCTCTGTTTGACATAACCGGTGGTATACTGGCATTAGAAACAATGTATTGTTCCGGCAACTTAGCAAAAAATAAATAAATATATGACAGCTCAAATAGCGTCCCAGCAAGATAAAACATTATGAAAGCTAACATTAGCATCTGTTTCCCAGGCACACATCACGTGTAAAGCTAGTCGACCTACCGTACACTCTCGACGTAACTGCATTTGTAAAGTTGAAAAAACTGGAGCGAGACATTGAACTCTAAAGAGACGGTGGCAAAAAAGTCATGAAAGGATTTAGGAACTACATTTATTAGCAATCCTTTGTTGTTGTAGGATGTGGATGTGATGCTTTTGCGTCACAGGAAGTTTGTTACCCGCCAATGAGTAAAATCGTCTCTCATTGGTCTATACGTACTGGGTGGATCTATTTGACCAATGACATACGGTATTTTGATGCAGGTAAATATGTAGCGCCCACTTGCATTAAACCCTTTACTATAACAATAAATGTTTTGAAGCTCCAACTCAGCTTGTGTTATTTTTGTTTTAAAGAATTTAAACAAAATGATCAAACTCGTCTAAAATGTAGGCTATTATATTTACTCTAATAAATTAAAGTCAATCCAATATAATTAAGTGAAAATTAAATTAGCCACCCCAGAGGAAAATTGTAATACTGTAGAAGTTTAAGAAAACATTAACAATAATTAATTAGAAGATAATGCTTTATTGAAAGTGAAGGCTGCTGGCAGGGAGGATCTCCTGCATGTTTATGAGTTACAAAGAACTCAACAAAGTCATTCACCTGAACACATTATTGACACAAACTGTGTTCTGTAGTCATAAATTCAGGTGTTTGTGGAGGTATCACTTGGAATTTTTGGAGCTTTTTGGTGTAGCTGCATTATTAATTATTAGCTGCATTATTAGTAGCTGCACGCTCTCTGTTTTTCTACCAAAAACAGAGCGGCTCCACCAGAGAAAATAAAACATTGGACTTATTTTATGCCAATATTAAAAATGTATACAGCTTCTCTGCCCTGCCACCTTCAGGAAGATCTGACTACAATCTGGCTCTTCTCACTTCCTCCTACAAGCCCATCATTCAGCAACAATCTGTTGGCTGAAACCATCTGAACCTGCCACCTTATTCTGGTTTAGTGTCTCATCTGTTTCTTCACCCGAATGCAGTACACAGACAGGTTAGAGGTGGAGGCAGAAGAGATTTCAGTTCACATATGGAGGGAGAGGACGCCGTATTAAGATCCATGACTGAGCTGCCAAGTGACAGAGTGAAGGTGTGACAGTAAAGCTGTGGGCTCATGAAGGCTGTCTGTTGTGCTGGAGGCAGGCGTTAAACTAAAACTGTTGAAGTACATGTTCAGCTCATTAGCTCTGTCCTGTCTTCTCTCAGTTTGAATCCATCAAACATGAAGTTGGTGATCTTTTGCATTCCTGACCACACATGAATGAATATGTATTTATAAGCATTATGTGTGAAATGCAGCCTCTTCTGCAGTTTTAGGAGTAACAGTATCCTGTTTTTGTCCTCATTTACCCCATCCCTTGCAGCCTCCCCCCCCTTTTTTTTTTGCCTCATCCTTGCTTATTTCCACCTCCTCATTCACACTCATTTTTAGCCCTCCCCTTTTCCCCTTGGCAGAGGCTCGCTGGCTGACACCAGAATCAATTCTTTCTGTCAGCATACTAGCAAAAAAAAAGGAAAAAAAATCTTACGTCAGAATCATTACTGGCTCTATAAAAGCCAGAGTAATGCAGATTCACTTTGCAGTCAGCCTAGCTGCATTCTCTGACACAGAACAGCACATCTTTCAAGTCATGACTTCAACCGGCTTTGACCCTTACTGCGCTGCATCTTACAAGAGGAGAGTAGTTGTGCGCAGTGCAGGATATGCAGCTGGAGGAGGAATAGGATCTAGGTCTGCCTACTCCTCTCATTCTGCTCCAATTACTTCATACGCATCTTCATGCAGAAGTTATCCAACGTTCACCCGAGCTACTTCAGGTTTCTCCAGCATACGTTCTGCTCCGGGTCGTACATCTGCCACTGAGCTTCGCCTTGACCAAGCAGCACAAGTTAGCTCTGAGTTCAAAACATTAAGGACCCAGGAGAAGGCTGAGCTTCAGGACCTGAATGATCGTTTTGTAAGCTTCATTGAGAGAGTTCATGAACTCGAGCAGCAGAACAAGCTGCTGGAGACTGAGCTGCTGCTGCTCAGACAGAAGCAGGTAGAGCCTTCCAGTCTAAGGGCCCTGTATGAGCATGAGATCCGCCAGCTCCATGCTGCTGTTGAAGAAGCCCGCCATGAGAAACAAACAGCCCAGGACCATAGAGACGAGATGGAGGATGTGCTGAAGAACCTGCAAAAACGCTATGAGGAGGAGGTTCTTGGTAAACAGGATGCAGAGGGTCGCCTCGGTGATGCCAGAAAAGAAGCAGATGAAGCTACACTGGGCCAGTTGGAGCTGGAGAAGAGAGTTGGGACCCTACTGGATGAGCTGGCTTTTCTGAAGCGTCTCTGTGAAAGTGAGATTGCAGAGCTGCAGGCCCAAATACAATACAGCGCAGGGGTATCTGTGGAAATGGAGATCTCCAAGCCAGATCTCTCTGCGGCTCTTCGTGACATTCGACAGCAGTATGAAAAGCTGGCACAACGTAACCTTCAGTCAGCTGAAGAATGGTTCTGCAACAAGATGAGTGTGATGACTTTCAGCTCTGCTCGCAACACAGAGAGTGCCCGCAATGCCAAGGACGAATCCGGAGAGTATCGTCGACTGCTCAAAGCTAGAACACTGGAGATTGATGCTGGTCGTGAGATGAACCAAGCCCTGGAAAAGCAGTTGCAGGAAGTGGAGGAAAAACAGAGTGCTGAGATTTCTGCATTGCAGGTAAACTTCAATAAGACACCAACGTAGAATAAAGACTTTTTGTGATGAAGAATTGACTGCTGGTATGCATAGTTATTCAGTTCTAATAGTTCTTCTCAAAAGATTTGTGTAAGATTATTTTGCACTATGATGTGTCACAATGATGCTTCTTTATAAACAGGAAACAATAAATCAACTGGAGGAAGAATTAAGGACAAACAAGAATGACATGGCTCGTTACCTAAAGGACTACCAAGACCTCTTGAATGTAAAAATGGCACTGGATATTGAAATTGCAGCATACAGGTAAGTGTTTTATTCACTGTCTTTTCAGTGGGGTTTAAATAGATACAGATCTAAAACATGTGTCTTCTTCCATTAGGAAACTACTTGAAGGAGAGGAAAATCGTTTAAATGTGGCAGGGCCAGGATCTGTCACGGCTTACTCCCAAGCAATGTTTTCTGCTCCAAGAACACAGATCTCTCAGCTGAGCTCTGCAACTCCATACCTGCTGAGCTCCCGCTTCTACTCTTCATCATACGCCACAGAAAAGGCAATATCTGCAAGCCAAGCACCTCAGGTAGAAACCAGTCCTCCTCAAGAGGAGGAAGGAGAGCAAGTGGAGGAGGAAGAGCAGGATGTTGGAGACGAGAAGGAAGAATCAGAGCAGGAGCAGGAAGAAGGGGAGGAAGAGGGAAAACAAGAAGAGGAAGAGGAAGCAAATGGTGTTGGTTTGTAATTTTGTTTAATTGACATGATTATGCGTATGTTTGGAAATAGTTTCTAACCATTTCTCTCCTTTAAAAAAATAAATGAAGAGAGTGATGTAAAGGAAGAAGGCAAAGATGATGAAGAAGAAGATGACAACCAACATCAAGAAGAGGATGATGCTGAGCAGAAAGAAGAGGAGGATAAGGAAGAGGTTGTAATGGAGGAGGAAGAAACTGCAAAAGAAGATGAGGTGGAAGCTAAAGGAAAGCATGGCAAAACAATGAACCAGAAAGTTTAAATTCTCTCCAAAGTTATTTAGTTTTAAGACATAACTCAGCCAAACCAAAGGAAAATATCATAACACAGAAATGTATGATTCAGCTGAGCAGCTCAGAGCATGAACGCACATGTGCACACAGCTAAAACTAGTACAATAGTTGTGACAACAAAAGACGTCTGCTTTGTGGAGATTTATTAGCAGGTGCTTTAATGTCACCAAAATGTGCTTATACAACTGTCTATGCCCGATACCCAGTTTGAAATGCCTCACTTTAAATCCCTGCTGTGCTTTAAGTCTGTAATATGCTGCACTGAACTCCAATAAAGCCTCAAAGCCTTGTCAACCTGAAGCTAGCTCAAGGCTTTTCATTTGTATTTAGATAAATAAAAAGCTGCAATTACGAGTCAAATGCGATCAAATTCAAGACATAAACATGCTGCAAAAATACCCAAATTCTGTGAATCACAAATAATGAAGAAGATTTGCTTATTAGCCTTGAACTTCATTCAGTGTCTTTCTCAATGAAAGTTAATTAGGAAAAGTACATAAATGGCAAGCAAAAGACCTGTGGTTTTATTTACAGATAAATCACTCTATAAGGGAGAAGGGAATTCTGTGGTGAACTCGCACAGTCAGCACAGCCATTAAAAAAGCAACACGCTGTTGTTGCAGAAATAAAGAAGGTCTTAGTTTCATTTGTAAAAAGAATACCAAGCAAAAAAGTTGAGTTACACAAGCCATTTTGTCCTCATTTAATTCAGCAGATTGTCTCCTGATGTGTGTCTTTGCGATCAGTGAGCTGACACCAGTGTTTTTTTTACCACTGCTTCACCCCCCATCCACATCACTGTCTATAAATCAGAGGAGACTGAAACCTTTATGACTCAGCTTCTGCTGCACCAGAAAATCTGGCCAAGTGTCAACCCAGGCAGAGCAGTGAGAAGGAGAAAAAAAAGAGTAATTTCATTATTTCATTAGGTAGACAGAGAAGCAGGAGGAGGAATTGGAGGAAGATGGAAAGAGAGAAGCAGAGCCACATCTCACCGCACTAAACCTTGACATAGGACAGACTGTTTATTATTCACTAATGAGGTGGAATAATCAGGGGCTTCCTTTAGGCATTTGCAACAAAGCAATCTCTATTAAGAGCAGTCTAGACACACACACTTACCTTCAGCTTTCCCCTCTCACTGATTTATATAAACACAAACACACAAGGACAAGAAAGGAATGGCATTGTGCTTGACAGGTCAGAAGCACTTGCTGAGTCATCTTGTCATCTGAACGTAAACTGCTTTTCAAAAATATCTGATAGATGATTTACTGAATGTCCCATATTTAATGCATCATTTCCATGATGATGCACTCTTCTTTGCTTCTCGGTATTTGCTGTTCCTCCACCTTGAGCTGGATCACACTATCCTCCACCTACAGTCACTCTCCCTTGCTTCAGGAAGACTAAAGCCAGTCCAAAGCAGCACTCGATTTAATTGTAAGACATTATACTTCACAGTAACTCAATGACTTTGCAATACACACGCATTCACTACCCAGACAGCTATTTAGTAAATGCTTTTTATCATTGGATTAAAAAAGCAGCAATAATATTAACGAAGCTCCCCACAACATACGGAGTGAACAATGCTACCACCTGACTGGCAAACAGAGATTTCCACAGCTCTCTGTATACACCATGTGTGTTGATGTATCTCAGGGCATGGATTCCCTGTAAATGTAGCATAACAAAACACTGCTGTTTTATTTTTATCACATTTTATCTTTTAGACATCGACTTTCCACTTGTGTTGCATCTGTCTCCTTTGGGCTTTGAACTGACTGGTATATAAATCCCCACAACTCTCTACCTCTTAAGGGCGTACATTATGTCTGAGAGAGGAGGGGGTGCATCTGTGGGGCACACAGACCTTCCAGACTTGAAATCCTTTCATGAAAAAAGGCAGGGAACTTCAGCTGCAGCAGGGGGCATCTACAACAGTTCCGTTTAATACTAAACAACAGGAAAAAGTTGCTATGGAGTTACCCGAAAGTAGAAATTTTACTGATTGTTGTAAAAGTATAGGAAGATAAGCTCTGCACTGTTAATAACAAAAAGAGAAATTCAAGTCAATGATCACCTAAGTGAAAGATTTAAGGGGAATAAAGACCAAACCATTTTTTTTCTATATTATTATTATTATCCATCCATCCATCCATTTTCTACTGCTTGAGACTTTCTGGGGTAAAAAAACCTTTAAAGCTCCTCTTTTACTGCAAATACATATTAGATTTCAGGAGTATAAAGGATACAATAAAACACTGAGTCAGAAAGAAAAGCTTCATACTGCAGCTCTTGACTTGCCTGTGTGAGAATGTGATTATGCTGCAGTCTGGCTTTTTAGATATTGCATCGCTGTGCTTATTTTACACAAAGTAAAGGAAACTAGATAAGAGTTGGGGCTCCCTCTGCTGATGTGAGACAATCTCCAAATTAAGAATCTTCTGTAGAGGCTTTACAATTTCCTGAAGGATAGCGCACATGGGACATTTCAATGACACAGAACTTCCATTATTTTTAAAAACCCAGATACACGTTGTTATTGTTGTACACAAAAGTTATTTATGCAGTCGTCGAATGGTTTTATGTAAATAACACAGGAGACCAAATACTGCTTGGCAGAGGGTTTCAGCCTCAGGACACAATCCTATGACATAAAATGCTAACTAAAATGACACATAGATACAAATATGGAAATCAAACTTACAGTACAATAAAAAGTTTTGAGTCACATTTCACTCCATTTTGTTTTGAAACAACAAGATCTTTCTGAAATTTCCCAGGTTTTCTAAAGGCTTTTTCTTTACCTGTGGCAGCTCTTTTTTTGCACCCAGGTTACTTCATGATGAATGTCTTTTTTTTGTATAATTATGCCACTTAACATTCACCTGTGAATCGCTCAAGACAAAACCAAGGCACTTAAGTTAGTGTATGAACCAGATAAGCAAAAATACCTGTGTCATTTTGTACAAATGTATATATGTGTATAACAATCCAGTATCTGGATGCAAAATACTGGCAGACCAATAACATGGGTGGTAGCCAACCAATCTGAAGGACTCATGAAGAAGCACCTGTAGTCGTGTCCCCGTAGCTCCGACAGATGCCCGGAGAAGCATCAGACATCTCCATCCAGACAAGTGAAGTTCTGGGAACAGTTACTGCACAGGATCCTCAAGCTCCTAGGATTGTAGCAGAGGACCCAAGAAGGGTAGGGGAGGGAAGAGTGTTATTTATACACACAAATACACACACATATGTATACCATACACATTTATGAATGTAGTGTTAGCTCTATACTATACTCATTTGGCAGATGCTTTTATCCAAAGCGACTAACATATGATAAGCAGTCATTTTAACCATAGCCATGAAATCGCTCTGTCATCCACATCACTAAAGCACCATCAGAGGAGAAATGAGAAAGATGAAAAAGTTGAAGTATGCTAAACCAAAGAAGAACTGGACTGAAATCTACGACAAAAAGGCCAGATCCTCTCCAGAGCCCAGACCTCATTATTATTAAAGCAGTGTAGCATAATCATGACAGAAAACAGAACAAAAACCAGGCAGGTTCCAAAGAAGTGCTTTGGACCGTTGCAATAAGGAAGCGAAAAGTAAGTCCAACAAGCAGGGCTCAGACTGTAAATAATGGTGATCGTATCAAATTCTGATCATCAAAGTTGGAGGGATGTACTGGTTTTGCCATGTTTAACGTGTTGCAATAAATGCCTCAGTTTACCTGCTAAACAAAAAAATGAGAAGTGGGTCAAGACTTTTTCTAGAAGTATGTTCAGAATCAGATTCTATGATCACATATCGAACTGCATTCTGTAGCCATGTCCGCATCACCTCAGAGATGCAGATTTACTGAAATCTTTCTGTATAAAAAGCCTTTTTTCTGGCTTGCATTATTACACAGCAGCCATAACACCACAGGCAGCATGCAGTTAGCACAACAACAACAAGAAAAAAGAAAACAAGGAAGAAAGTTTTTGACATGTGCTGAAGTTGCTATGGAATTTGTAAAGTTTAACATTACTTCCTGTGTGAAAAGTCAACTCCCCAGGACGTTGTGAGAAGACAGAGCATTGACCCAAAGCACTACTGGACGAAGCAATTACCTGATTCTGCAGCCAGACAACCAGGTGGATGCTCGACCCCTATTTGCCTCAGGACTCATGTAGTTTTGGCAGTGCACCCAGAAATCCATTATGCCCTTTTTTTTTGTCTGCTTGTGTCTGAGGAACTGAACCTCTTCAGTGAGGGTTGTACGGTTATATGTTTAGATCCCTCTGTCTCTGAGGTATTGCAGTTTCTTACACCATAAACTAATCACAGTTCACTGAGTTTAGTAATGTCAGCCCCTGATGGAGTCCAGTCAGGCCAAGCTTTATTTATATGCTGCATTTCATACATATGGATGCTTAATGTACTTCATTTTTATGCAACCCATAAAAGAAAACACTCACACAGGCACAAGCACTCAAGCATGTCTGCAGAGAAACACCACTAAAATAGTGTATATATAAGGAAGAGGGTTGATAGATATAGAGCATATTTATTAATCTGTCTGTTATGCTAGATGTTCAATCATCTGTTTGGCAGCATGCCGAGAAGGCCGTAGGCAATGTAAATATATATCCCTATGGGAAGACAGAAACCGTCCTTCTATCTCTGCCTCTTATCTACAAACTCTGTCGGCTCTCCCCAGGACTTCCTCCTGCCTTTCATTGCAGTAAATGAGCAAAAGCAGTCTTTCAGGCTTCTTCCACATGTTCACCTGTTTCCATTTGATAAACACATCTGCTTGAATCTGGATCCCAAATAAAGACACATGGGGATGTTTTTAACCCCTACCACCAACCTGCATCCTCTGAGGTTTTACCAGCATGTTTGAGACAAAACACAGCATGATCTAAATCATAAAGACTAGGCAGTTAGGATGCAAGGTCAACACTGCCTGTCAGGCTGTTAAGACAAGCCACACAGATACAAACACACACATAGACAAAAATTCATAAATGTAAATAACATGTTACCATAGTGAGATGCTGTTAACAGTTTGCAGTAGCACAAAGCAGTCAGGTGATGGCAACATTGTATTCTTTTTTGGTGTCTTCTGTTTTTTTTTCTTTTGACAGTCTAAAAGTAGCTCTTTATCTTTGCTGTGGGAGATTTTCCCAAAGTATAAGCAGAATCAAAGGTGAAATTGGCGCAAGCAGATGTGAAGGCCCCCTACAATAAATCCAAATACTCTGCAAACACCTACGGCTCAGCCAGAAATAGGCCAGCATAATCTTGGGCAAGGCTCAAGTCATAACCTGAGAAAATTCAACATATAGCTGCGAAACACATTTGTAGTCCTTGTTATCTGGGAAAGGTTTGATCAGTGACACTGGGTCCTTTAGCTGTATTAGATTTCTTACATTCTGCGAAAAGAATATCCCAAACTGCAGCTGAGAAATGGGGAGATTCCTGAAATATCTTAAAGAGATATTTAATTCAAAAGTTTAACACCCAATACAGCAGACAGCAAGCCTTTTTCACTATAGTTTAGAATGGAAAATGGCCTCTTGTTTGTTTAGTAAACATTTTGTCATATATAAGGTTTTGATGATTTGGGTAAAAGCTTTAAATCACCATCTGAGCCATGTCATAAAAGCCTAGATGAGGAGAAGATGATTGACGGGACTCTGTCAGTGGGAACATCAAAAGCATTGGGCGGTCAATATTACTGACAGCGCCATTCAGTTTGACTGGTGACAGAAAAGTAAACACACAAAAGCCTGAGCAGACTACCCAATCTCACAGCCACAAGCTGCACATGGCAAGAAGTGCTCTTATTTGATGGGCAAACCAACAGATGCTTCATTTAATTGTGTAGCTTGTATGAAATATTCTGCTCAGTTAAAAATGAAGTGTGTGTGTGAGGATGTCACATCCATTTACGCTCAACAAGAAAGTAAAGTGTCCTTTAAAGCAGCCAGTGTGAGCCTATTCAGTTTTTAATTAAAAGCAATAACCGGGTAATCATTTATTTATGACGCGACGGTGATTTATAACTGATTGGATTCATTTTTGTCCTCCGGAATGTCAAATATTTGAGTCTGATAAAACATAAAAGTCTGAAACAGGGAGGGTTTTCACTATAATTCCCCCTAAAGTCAATTTAGACTCATTTAAGAGTTTCATGAGAAGCTCTTTTAGTTATTTACTGATGGATGTCCTGAGCATAATGGAAGGGAAACACTTCTTGGGACCGTGAGGGAGTAGTTTGAGGGACCCACGCCCATAACCGACTCCCCTCTCCCCGCCGCGCTGAGCCCTCCTCTCCCCTCCCCGCGTACAAGTCATGATGGCGGAACTGTAAGCTGTAAGGACGAGCACAGTGCACCGCCCGTCCTCGCTGAGCAAGTGTATATAATAATTTATTTATTCCGCCAACTTCACATCCTCCCCCGCTATGACCCGTTGGATTCCTACTAAAAAGGAGAAGTATGGAGTCGGTAAGTGCTCGTGTTAAACTGTGTTTTGTTAGTGGAAAGCTAAGTGAACTCCCAGCAACTCCACTAACTTCAAAAGAAACCGGGACTCTGAAGTTGGGAAGCACAAACTATTCGCGACTTTGTTGTTGTCAACGAAGGGTATTAAAGTTGTAGTCAAACCTGTTTTCCCAAACTTTCCCCACCACTTTATGAACTGTTTTAGTATATCTACCGGTTTGTTTGTCTTTATAGTTAAAAGACATTACATAGAAGACCTAATGGGTCCATTAGGGTGCTGTGGAAAAAGGGAAAAGTGCCAGGAGTTCAATGAGCATACCACTCATTCTTGTACCTAATCTCAAACTAACAAGACCTGCTACATGTACAGTAAGTTTAACTGAATTCATATTTTGATTTGAGGTCCTCTATAGCCCCCTCAAAGAGTCTCAACATGGAATCAGATGTGAAGACTACATTAGTGAGATGAGAAGTAGATTTGCATAGACATGAACTGGGCTCACAAGTGGTTTTAAGCTACATTTTCATGTAGCTTTGCTGCATCAGTTTAATCAACCATGTTGCATAATTTTCCTGCTTCTCTCAAATTAATAATTTAAACTGCGATGTCTTGCAACAGCTTTTGGCCCGGTCACCTGTATTCGTATTAGTAGAGTTGCAAGCTGCCTTGCATGAATGTGCAAGCTATCAGTAAGTAATCCACACCCTTAAGGTAAACTTGCACTCTTGTCTATGAGAAATCTCCCTCAGGTTTGCTGTTATGATTTTATTGCCAGCACAGGGTGGTTATGGGGGTATTTATTGCTGCCATAACTTATGACTCAGTACATATAGATAAAGCTGCATACACTGTTATCAACACTTTTGTCACTTCCTGGGCCTGTTCATGAAGAAAAACGCATCATGTGATAATTATAAACACAGCTACATGGTTTTAGTGTAGCTGGCATAATTGTAGTCTAATGTTACTGACCTTTAACTTTGAATTTAAGGTGGTTTCAAATGGCTTCTAGTATTTTGTGCTCAGTTGCTGTAGTTGTGACTGAAAACATTCTTTACCCATAGTTTCAGATGGAGCGCTGCAGCACAAATGGTCTCCCCTCTTTGTTTATATATGATTACAGCAGCTGATGTTGAGGATCTCTTTTATGATAATCCATTTATCTCAGTGTGGGGTTCAAAATTGCTGCCCTGTTTGATTGCGTAAACTTTGCCATTCCTCTGCTGTTCGCCCCAGAAACAGGGTAGGAGTCACTGACACTGTACTTAATCCTTAAAATGCCATCGAACCCTGTACAAGGGCTTACATTTTTAATCCGATTAGTTAACCTTGGCTGCTCTCACATACAGGCAGCTACATTTCAGGAAGAAAAGAGAGGTTTTTTTTGTAGATTTCTGATATCAATCATACTGTACTCGCATACAGGGAATGTCGATGAAATGAGACCTAAGATATCCCGGTCATTGTGGGACACCATTATAGTAGGGTAGCTTCTTAATTTTACATCATGAAATCATTAAATGCATGGTGCTGCAGGCCCCCCAGCCAGAATTGAAATCAGCAGGCTTTGGAACGAGAGGCTTTAGGTCTGCAAAAGATGCAAATATAGCATTGTGGAAGGGGAAAGAAGTTAATTTACCAGCTTGTTTGGTTGCTTCTCATTTCTACTTTAGGCCAGATGTTTATAAATATATTATATTTACCATCATAGCACTTGCAATTACTATACAAACATCCAACAACTGAGTATCAAATTACACACCACTATAAAACAGCTGCAAATATTTTTCTAAACTTCCGTCATCATGTTCTTTGATGCAGTTCTGCAATTTTGTGTATGTTGATCATACAGAGTGGTGGACGGAACAGCTGATTACATATAAGCACAAGTGATTAAGGTTCATTCTTGATCTTCTAGATGTTCTAAATGTTATTATACTGAATAAATGAAACTATGACCACTACAATAGTGACTTTTGGGGGATTTGTATGGCTTGGAAAAATACATTAATCAATCCTTTCGAGTGATTTTTGTGTGTGGATAAAATGCTTTTAGGTCAGTGTGTAATAATAGACTTGATATAAAAGATAGGAGAAGCTACAGGGTTTCAGGAGTAGAGCCAATGGCATTGTGGTTTCATTAGCTAAATGTATTCTATTTGATCAGTATGCTCGTGGTTCTTTGGATAATAATAAAGGAGATAATAATGTCAAAGAAAGATGTTTTTGGCTATTCAGGTTTCAAGCCTACCATCTTGTCCGAGTATGTTCAGTACTGACTGAAAAAAAACTCTGGCTTTTATAAAGATCATGCACAAATCCTCATAATGGGGAGTGATGTGTTTTCTTGCCCAGTTTTGATTTCAGTGTTGATTTTGTTTCTGAGGGCTGCACTGTGGTGTGGTGGTTATCCCAACAGCCTCACTGTGAAAAGGTCGCTGGGTCGAGTCTCTGCTCGGATAGCGGCTTTTCTCTGCAGAGTTTGCATGTTTTTCCCGTGTTAGCACCCTGGTTTCCGCCCACTGTCCAAAGACAAGCATGTTAGGTTGATTGGTCATTTGAAATTGTCCCTTGGAGCGAGAGTGTGTGTGATTGGTTGTTTGTCTGTTTTTCTAATTTAAAAATAGCATTTCCACTTCCTCCCGTACAAAACCTAAAAAAATACGGAGCATTCTCTTTAAATCTTAGAATAAGAACTCCATGTTTCTGCACAGAGATAAAATTAACCTAAAAAGAAATTGCAGTGAATCCCCTGAATATAAGACTGATTTGCTTTGTGTAAGATTTTAATAAGCCGTTTGTGTGGCAGAAAATTCACTTTACACACTTTCGGTATCTCAGTATTGTGTAAATTTGGACTCAGGCCATTTCTCAAACCTCTATCCTGGACATTGTAAATTGCTGATTATCCCGGTTCAGGAATTCCATGGTTTTCCTTACCATGGCTTCATTTTTTTCCATTTCTGATTCTACTGGAGGATTACAGGCTTGTTGCCGTTTGCTTGTGTTTAGCAGATTTGAAGTGTTTTTGCTAGTTATTCTTCCACTTGCAAAGAAGGTTTATCTTTAGTTAGAATGATGCAGCTTCAATCTCCAACCTTTTTAGTTTTCTCAAAACATCCCTGGTATCAAATCAAACATTATCTTCTAAAATAATTCATTGCAATGTATTTGCCTTATGTATTTTTTAAAAACTTGTCTTGTCCTGCATTAAAGCAGGCAGAGTGATGATCTGGTGGCTGTGTTGTGCTGAGCATATTTGCTTTGTCAAGAGTTGCTTCATGTGTGCATAAATAAATACAAAGATCTTCTAGATAATCTGAGTTTATATTTATATAAAATAAATATATATTTGACAGAATTCACCTATATTGCTCGACTGGAGGGGACAGAAAGACATTAGAAAAGAAAAGGGAAAATGAACAACACACAAGGAGAGAACAGAAAAACACCACAAAGGAAATGCTGTAATCCAACCTCAGAAACTTTACAGTTCGCCCTACCTGTACAGAAACACAAAGCGAAACCCATGTGCCCCCTGCAGAGAGACAAAATCTGCAAATGCCAGGAGCACAGACACGAATAAGCAAAATATATGATAGATAAATACAAATATATAATAAAAGGGAACTGTATTTTAAATAAGATTTGAAGTGCACACACAAACATAAAGAAAAAATAGATGTCGGTGAATAAACTTAAAGAATAGTTCAGTGACTGTCATCATGCAGAACGTATGGGGTGAAACGTGATCATGTTAAGGCGCCCCCTCTGTCCAAAAGTCAGAAGCAGGCTAGGAGGACCCCAAGAAAAGAGCAAACAGTCGCCAGCCCTGAACAAGGACCTGAACATATTTGCTTTATGTATACTGTACTATTTATTGTAGGCTTGAGCATTTGCTGGTTTGCACATGTGAATAAGTATAAAAATATACAAATATACACAAGTATGCTGCTATTTTTATTTTTATTATCTTATTTAAAATCCCAACATCCTTCCAGTCTGTTCTATTTTATTTTATTTAATAAATATTAAGATTTTCTTATCTTACTGTTAAAGGATGCAGATACGAAAAACACATTTCACTTTACAATTATGCTGTGTATAATTGGCCATGTGACAAATAAACCCTCTTTGACTTTAACTAGTAATAAATCCCTGTATTGCAGAGCTGCCTACACATGGAGGGACTGTCCTAGTCCCTGTACAATATAATTAATTTGATTAGTTAAAAAATTATTTATATATGTCTAATATGATGAGTTAAAAGATAAGAGGACAAAACAGGGAGAAACTGAGAATTACTTGAGTGTATTATGCTTCAAATGGGATAAATCCCATCATCAGCTCAGCATCCCTGCGGATGTGAGGGTTGCTCTGTCTTTTTATTAAATATGTGTAACATGTACACGAAATAAGAAATGTGGAACTTGTTATTTGTTCCACTTGTTATGGATTTCACACACATCCCATTGCGTCTCACTTGTATTGGACTCGTCATGCTAACTGTAGAGGTTGAGCTGCCTCCAGGGTAATGTCAACATCTGGCTCAGTGGGGAAGAGCAACCTGTAAAATTAGAAAACAAATCCTACAGCTTTACATCAGTGTTTATCCTTATTTAAGAAGCAGTGCACATGTCTGAGAGAATCAGTGTTAATTTTTTAAAGTAAAAAGCATCTCATAAAATTTAAATCATATTTAAAAAAAACAAAAAGCTTTTTCCACAAATGTTACTCTCTGAATGGACACATTATTAAACAAAATCAAATGAATGCTCTTGAGAGTTGCATCTTATCCGCAGATTGCAGTCATTACATCCCTGATTGCTCACCTTGCAATGTCAAACCTGATTGCAGTGATTTGGAGATAAACCTTTAAAGGGTCGGTCTCGACTTTTTAAACTCAAAACCAGATTAATTCTTTTTAAAAAGCTGAGCGTTCCAGCGTCCCCTCGCTTCTCCTTTTTTTTTATCTGCAGATAAGACATTTGTAATCTTCCTGCTTAAGATTGTATCAGAGTTTTTAGCCTGAATTGAAAGATGAAGCTTCACACTGATCTAATTTGGTCTCTTTTTGCACAATTAGCTTTGAACTTTAGAGTTACTTTTCTGATTTATGAGTAGGCTACAAGGACTTATTAGCTGGAGCATAGTTTAAGGAGCAGCAGATCATTTATAGCTATCTAGAGGCAATGTAAGTTTATTTGTATGGCACATTTCTTACACAAGACTACTGTAAATACATTTCTTTACATAAAAACATCAAAAGCATTACAGGTGTTGTAAAGAAGGATAAAACTAACAATAATCACAATAAAATAATAAATTAAATTCATTAAAAGCAAGATCAGATAAAGTTACCGTGCATAGGCTCATGGAAGAAAAAATATTTTAAGTGTCTATATGTGGTAAACGTTTAACCTCTACTGGCAGTTTGTTCCACGTGTTTGCAGCACAACAGCTAAATGCTGCTTTTCCATGTTTACTCTGGACTCTGGTCTGGTTACTGGTCTGGACTCTGGTCTAGACCAGCTGACCTGACCATTTAATTGTAGAAAGTAGGTCTATTAGAGGCCCTGGATGGACTGGCGACCTGTCCAGGGTGTACCCCGCCTCTCGCCTGTTGACAGCCGGGATCAGCTCCAGCCCCCCCGCGACCCCGCTCTGGGAACAAGCGGTTGAAAATGGATGGATGGATGGAGGTCTATTGGACTGCAGTTGTCTGTGACCAAGACGTATAAAGTTGTGTATCGTCTGCATAGCTGTGATAATTGATATTAAAGCTCTGTAGTAGTTGACCCAAAGGGAGCATGTTCATTCAAACTGAGGTCGCGAACACTGACTTCTGATGTACTCCACAAGTCATGACCAATCCTATGTTCCAGCCTGGGCAGCAGGATTCTGTGATCTACAGTATCAAACACAGCACTGAGATCCAGCAGAACCAGGACTGATACCAGAATCAGTATTCATCCTAAAGTCATTTAGGACCCGAGCTGTTTCAGTGGTGTGATAAGGTCGGAAGCACTTACATTTAAAAGTTCATTAAATAGGTTAAATACTACTTTCTTAATGATCTTGGCCATAAAAGAGGTTAGATACAGGCCAATAGTTGTTCATTATAAAGGCATTTCAAATCAGTTTTTTCAGGAGAGGCTTACTGGCAGCTATCTTCAGTGACTTGGGGAAACACTGTTGCCAGTGAGTTATTGACGATAAGCAGGAAATCATTTTCTACAGAGGTATAAACCTGCTTTTAAGATGTTAGATGCTATATCCACAGTGCATGTTGTTCATTTTAAATTTCAAACTATTTCTTGGAGGATTTTTAATCAATCATAAACTGTGACATAACTTTAGAGTTAATTCTAGGTTTTAGACATAGACTAGTTTTCTTGTTTAACTGTGTGGCATCAACATTTTGTCTAAAAGTAAAAATTTTCTGGTAAAGTTGGCAAATTCAGTGCATTTCTCAGTGGAAAAGAGCTCTGGGCAAACCGGTAAGGAGGATTTGTACGTTTTCAATCATTCCTCCCACATTAAGTGGGAGGAACAAAAACATTTACTATTGAGGCCTTTCTCGTTCTTTTTTCTCTTTTTGGAGACATGCAGCCAGACAAGGGTGATGGAAAGAACACAAACTTACTGTACCCAACAGTAAAATGCACCTCTTACTGAAGCCAAGTTAGCTATTTCTTTAGGGTCTGTTACACATCACTGCGTGAAATCCTGTCTTATCATCTTTTTTACTGATTCCAATTAAAAACATGCATCCCCTGTATGTATGTATGTATGTATTTATTTGTTTAATTTGTTTACTTGTTTGTTGATTTTTTTTTTAAAATGTCAAAACATTTGGCTCTTCACAGCTGGAAAAGAGGTTTTTTTAGCTCATTTCTTGCATTTTGAAAGAGTTTTGAGGTGTTGTATTTATTTTGATGTATTGTTTGTGTTCTATAAAAGTAGTTTATCTTCCTCAATGAGTTGCCAATGGAAACAGTAGACTCTCATTGTGTTGTGTTAACCTTGATGGGCTGCCAGCAGATGCTAAAACCGAACAGCCCTGGTGTTCTTTAACTGTTGTTTTATCCACTTCTATGCTAAATCAGGGAGAGAGAATCAGGCCGACTCTGATTTTAACATTAGTTTGCATGTTAACTTGAACTCGTGGCGATTAAGTTTTATTGAAATTTACTGGATTAGCTGCAGGCTCTGCATTTGTCTCAGAGCTGTGCAGATGAGCTGTGCTGCCAAAGCCAAGGGTGATGCCTTTAGGACAGAGAGTGTAGCATCACAACATGCTCAACTGGGTTGCTACCACTGGCCCGCTGCCTTGTTGTTGCCAGGCCTGAACACTGTGTCGAGTTGGTGAATGGACCATTGTCACTCCTGGCTTGACTGGAGGCAGATGTCATTTCACTGCACTTTCCTGGTGATTCATTTGATTGTTTTTAATAGGTTATTTCCGTCATTTAATTCTAAGATGAAACAATTTCCTTTTATTTGTTCAAATCTAATTTTCAGTGTTTACTTTTCTCTTGATGAATTGAAAAAATGTCATTATTGTACTTGCTTGCTTGCCTGCCTGCTCACAGCCAACTTCTGGCACTGCAGACGAATATAATTAGGTCAACATGACATAACATGTCCAGTAAGGGTCTAACCTAATATTCTGTTGCTCATGGGCTGGTTAACCCAGGCAGTCTTATACTAAAATCTAATTCCCCTTGGAAATGTTTGTCTGTGTAAGTATATTCTATTTAAAGCTGGAGCAATCTCAATTCTCAATTCAAGGAAGAAGTCATGGAGACAGAAGTACAGCCTCATTCAAAGATTTGTCAAGTTTTGGCATTTATACTGAGGTGTGATGAGCTGAGCCAGTTGAAGCGTGCTGTGAAATCTGGCCTCCAGTAACAAGCATTATCACCATGCAAGTCAGGACAGAGCTCCTCTCATAGTTTCTTTATCTCACTGCTAGAATCAGGGGGTGTACACTATTCCAGATCCCTCAAGTCAAGACAAAGACCTTTTGCTACAGTAGTATTTGTCAAGGTTTCCCTTTTGCAATATCGCTTTGGTTTTGGGTGTGTGTATGTTTGTGTGTAAAGACATAGCCATGTATGATCCCTGCTGAGAGTGTCCTGTTCAAAATGAAAAAGCAGAAAATAAAACTTGCCTTTTGAAAAGCTAGCAGGCTAAAATTAGAATAAGGAAGTACAGTTCAGGTGAGTAGCTTGGCTGAAATACAACCTGCATCTGTTGACTATGGGCCACACCTATTTATGATGGGGGATCTGGTGCCATCAGATTTCTAGCTTCACTAGGTAACTTTGTGCTACAGCATTGTGCTTTGTGGAACATTAAACAAAGCCTCAAGACATCGGATTCAATTAAAAATAGTCTAAATGCTTTTAAAGTCTGAGTCACAAAGGCATGCTGCACAAACACTGTGTGCTGTTACAAAAGCAGTCATATGAGGAATAAATCAAAGCTCAAGTTTCTCTATGCTGTAAGTTTAAGTCCTGAAACAGCAAGGATGAATTGGCTTCTTTTTGGGGGGAGAAAAACCTCTGAAGCAAACAAACTTGCTTCTACTGTTCAAGAAGTGATTGAGAAGGGATTTTGGGTTTTTTTAGTCCAGTGGTCCTTGAGAATGAACAAATGTTTCAGTCACTGTAACAGTTTCATTTTTTTGCAGCATTTTCTATAAGTGGTGTGTTCCATATAATAAGACACTCCTGTTTTGCTCCTCAGCAATCTACAATTATGATCCCCGTGGCGAGCAGGAGCTGTGTCTACAGGTGGGGGACACGGTGCACATACTTGAGAAATTTGAAGGTGAGTAGGAACACACTGCGTGCCATGACACATCCCTCTTTGCTTTTTCGAAAGCACGCTGACACAGAAGCTTAGTTAAAAGTTAACCTAAATGGTGCTCAGTCTGCTGTGTTTAATAATGGAAACGAGATGACTGCTTTGCCATCATTCCCATCTTCAGATGTGTCATCCTTGGTGCAACCATTAACTCTGTTCTTTCATACCCTCAGGCTGGTTTAGAGGTTACACCCTAAGAAAGAAATCACAGAAGGTACGGGTATCATTACAGTTATATTAAGCTACAGTTAATATAATGATCCATATATACGGATACTACCCAATCTTTTCCCCAGGGCATTTTCCCAGCTTCTTACATCCATTTAAAGGAAGCTACCGTCGAGGGAATTGGGTGAGATCACGTATCAGTAAACATTACAATTTGATGTTTATCCACTTGGTTTTAGTTTGCTACCATGCCCAGTCAATAATATAGCACAACAGTTGTCATTATTATAAGTGAGGATTCAGTAATGTGTTTTTTTTGTCTGTTTCAGACAACCATCCAGTTATTTATCATGTGCATTAATGCACTTTTAGAATTAAGTTACAGGATTTGTAAGCAATAAGCCACTTTCCTAATGTCTTATTACTCTGTCTTTGTGGCTGATAGCCAGCAGGAAATAATTATTCCATCAGACTTACCTCTGGTACAGGAGCTTGGGGATACACTGAGGGAATGGGCGCAGATATGGCAAAAGCTCTATGTGGTACGTGCCCCTTTTGTTTCTAGTATGCACAGTTCTGAGCAATTTTTATAACTCAAATACATTTTTTTTTGTTAAAACGTTGCAAGGCTGTTCATTCTTCCAAAGAAAGAATTATTTCTAACAAGGTGTATTTGCATGTTTATCTGGCAGGAAAACAAGATAAACCTATTCACGAGTGTGCAGCAGATGGCTTTCAGCCTCATCGAATATCGATCTCAGATAGTGTCAGGAACGCTGCCCAAGGATGACCTTGTAGAGCTCAAAAAGAAAGTCACTGCAAAGATTGATTATGGAAACCGGTATGATGTCTGCTTCTCGCTGTACTGCAATGAAATACCAGCTATTGTAAATAAAGTTGTAAAGTTTTATATGCTGGTGTCACATCTTTTAAAAATGTCCTTATCTCATGCTTTCTGCTGCCAAGGATTCTGGGGTTGGACCTGGTGGTACGAGATGAGGCGGGAAACATGCTGGATCCTCACCGGACCAGTACCGTCAGTCTCTTCCAAGCACACGAGACTGCTTCTCGCAGCGTCGATGACAGGATACAGGAAGAAAAGGCAGGAGTTTGAGTTGTCGATGCTCTTTGTCACTTTAATCCGTTGTGGCTGCCAGTTTCAGTTAACATTATGTCCATGCACTCCCTCTGACTTTGTGTATATGCAGACACGGCTGCAAAACTTGGAACTGAGGCACCAAACTCTGTTTAGTACAGTGCACACCTTCAGTCTCTTCATGAACCTAAAAAACTTTGTTTGCAACATTGGAGAAGATGCTGAGCTGCTCATGTCTCTCTATGACCCGGACCAGTTGGAATTCATCAGGTTAGCAGAAAATTTGTGTACAATGTACAACGTAATATGATGCAAACTTATTATTATTATTATTATTTTTGTTGTTATCATAATTCAGCTAATTTCTACTGGTGCTGCTTCAAACTCTACTTCTTTATTACTTACTGGCTGTGAAAACAACTTTTTAAATTAACCAATGAACTGATTATAAAGTTCACTCTATGAATATTTGATGTTATAAAATTAGTAATTGAGTATGAACATGATCACAGCTTCACTGCAGGAGCATTTCAGGTGTAACTAACACCATTTACGCATGGGTTGTTTGCTGTGGAGGAGTCAGAATGTCATTTATCACAAAGGTCTGTCGGGAATCCACAGAATCAAATTAGTCATTTTCAAAAGTATGCAACCACACACCTTTTTTTGTGATTTTGTACCTTCTTTGCCTCTATTCCTCCTGATGCCTGAGATGGCGTATCTAACTGTAATTCCTATTTGAATTTATCCAGTGAGAACTTCCTGGTGCGCTGGGACAGTATGGGAATGCCTAAAGAAATTGAAAAACTCAACAACCTGCCAGCTTTATTCACGGTAACTGAATCCCAGCTCGCTGACTGTATTCCCTCTATTATAAATCTAAACCATCCAAATGCTGCCTGAAATCTGTGACGGAGATGATGGTTGTCTCCTGGACAGCTTGTTAATTTTTCACACAGCTTCACAGAATGGTTCATACACACAGCACAACACCTGAATGTGAATCTGAATGCATCCTCTTCATGTTACTGCAGCTGTTTTTTAACTTACATGGATGCTGCCAGGTTAGAGTGGTTTGAAATCTGCCTAATTAAGACAAAATGCTTTAATTTGACAGTTTATGTTTACTACCTTAGTGATTACTAGTCAAGAAACGTACAGCAGAAAACTAAACATATGAAATCTTGAACTGGTAGTTTTATTAGACTTATATTGCAAGCCTTCATTGTGTAATATTTGCCATCTGGTCTGCAGCTGTAACCCTGTGGAGGCACATAATAACCTGCTGATGATAGAAGAAGGCTTTTTGTTCATAATGCATTGCATGTGTCATAACAAAGCATCTTTGTGTGTCCAGGACCTGAGCAGCAGTGACTTGATGAGGCAGCGACTCTTCCTGGTGTGTCAGATCATTAGAGTGGGCAGCATGGAGCTCAAAGAGGGCAAGAAACAAACCGGCGGGTTGAGGAGGCCGTTTGGTGTAGCTGGTGAGCAAATGACCTTTTTAAATGTCCCAACATTTATTTAGTGGGAAAAAAATCAGTTCAACAATAAAATGCCACCTTTTTATAGTGGCACAGATCTATTAGTGGTCCCGCTAAGGTGTAGAATAAAACAGAAACTTTCCTCCTGACCTAGAAAAAAACAAAAAACTCTTTGCTTTTCCTTGGCACGAGTTTGTGGAAATTGGTTTAGCAAAAGTCTTTTTTTGTTTTCTGGCCTAATGATTCGAGCGTACAGTGAGAAATGGTTCCTGTAGGTTTTTCAGCAAATGAACTGAACCGAGTTCTTCAAATCAAGCCACACTATTCTTAGACAAGAATGAAAATGCTAAAGAAATGTGTGGAATTCAGAGATTTTATAAGCTGGAGATCAGGAACCCTTAATCTGTTTTATAGTGCAGGTTTGCTGCAGCGCTAGGCAACAGGTGAACGAGATTCAATTCCTGGCTAAGCTCCTGTAAACAGAAAACAAGTTCCAGTTTCATTGAGAATAAATGAACTTTTACAGCTTTTAAAAAAGATTACATTTATTTCTGAAGCAGTTTTATCAGGAACTAGGAAACTCCTGTCTCGCTGTGAGCCTTTTACTGTGTTTGTCATTGCAGTGATGGACATAACAGACATCGCCCATGGCAAAGTAGATGATGAGGACAAACAGCATTTCATCCCCTTTCAGCAGTAAGTGTTCTGATGCTGCCATGCTTCAGCTGTTAGCAGGTTCAGTCCTGCTGTGTTGACCTGCACAATAAACAAAAAACGCATGTCTTAAGAGTAAGAATCAGCCTAGAATAGGATACAAATGTACTTTCTGTGGTGCATTTCAAGGTCAAAAAGAAAAGAAAAGCATTTTGCGTCCCTGAATGTTAGCTCCATATTTTATGCATTTGAAGCCTGTATTTATAGAGATCCTTCATAATGACATATCCACCAAACATATACCTTAATTTAATATTAAACACATACAAATGTCACTTTGCTCAACTTTATTAGAGATGACAGTGTCCAGCAGCCATCGAGAAACACGCATATTAACCCAACACTGTTTGAATGAATATTGTTAACATTGAATGTGTACATTTTTCCTTACCTGATGGCAGGGGGGGTGTCAGGACTTTACTACATTTTCTGTTTGTAATTCCACAAAATTGTGTCATGCTACAGAACCTTTTTAAGCCTTTAAGCTGTGGCAAATGAATTTCTAACATTCATTATCAACAACAGACTCATTTGACCCCCCCACCCCCTCCCAAAACAATGAATTCAGTAATTACAAATTAATTAAAAAGGTCATGCCAAATTAATTTTCAACTGAGCAAAAGACTAGAGTAACAATAGGACATTGGTAGTTTAGGATTTTAAGCACATACTCTGAAGCACTGGTTGTGTCTACATGTATACTAATTTTAAAGTATTACTTTTTATGTAAACAGTATTCAATTTAGAGTTTTGTCATGATTTATGATTATTATATTCAATATTCATTTCATAATTCTGTTAATATTGTGGAACGTAGTCCCACTAATGGCTTTTTACCCAGCTTAACTCCCCCCATACGCCATTCTGATGTGTGTGCCATTTGAAAGCTTTAATTTAATGCACCTTCACAACACAGAAGGTTGTTGTGCTTTCTCGCACGTTCTGTGTGTTGTTTTCACCTCTCTGTTCTGCGCTGGTGTTTAGAGCATTAGTCGAAGGGCTGCACCATTTGCAGCACAAAACTCCAGTAGAATGTAATAGTCTGATTAAGGTATGTTTATTTTTTTTAATGCAATTAAGACTGGGTCATTACACAAAGCAAAATCATCACAATGTGACCATCAGGTTACATGAAAATGTCATTTTCTAATTTGGGTTCAGTTTTAGGATTTTTTTGGTGAATTTAACCATTGTTAGGGCTCAAGGGTTAGTTATAGATTTTTTTAATATAACAGGAAATGTTTATTTTATTTTTAACCATTATTTGACAGACATAAGATCAAAGAAATGAAACAAACTTTGTTGTTTGTTTTTAGGAAATTATCACACAATGTTGAAAATGATTTTAGAAAAAAAACAGAAAAGTTATACATGTTAAAAAGAATAAACTCAATATAAAAGTAACATCATTCTGTAAGAGTCTGCAGTCTGTCAGGATTGGTTACAAAGGGCCTTTCCACCAAAGTCTTCATCATCGGGTCATAGATCATGCATTTCTGAAACTCTGAACAGGTTAACTTTTCCAGAGAATCGTTATTAAAGTCTGAAATATACTTTTATGTGCAAGATTGTGAAGAACCTCTGAATTTTTGCATCTACGACAGATAATATTTTGAGAAAATTCAAGGTGGTTTGAGTAAATGTGAGTGTTATTAAACCAACTGCAGAAACTGATACCTTATATAAGTCATATTTTAGCTCCCAGAAACCTTCAAACCAATATGCTCAAACAAGCAAATTTGATGAAATTGCTATGACAATATTTAATAATTCTATTAAAATTATTAAGTAAAACTGGCTTATGGGTATATTGGAAAGCTATTTTCACTCAACCCAGTCTACTGTTACATGTAGAAAATGTAACCTAAAACTGTATTACATAAGGAGCAGCTATATATCAACTCTACACATTGTGAATTCCCTGGAGACAAGGTCCTTTAAGGTGGACAGAAAAACAGCAGAATCACATTCTGTGGTCAGATGAGTTCATGTGTCTGTTGCTTTAGGGAAGAAAATAAGTGAAAAAGTCTGTTTTGGTTTTACATGCCAAAACTGAGAAAGACCAATTAGTTTATTGTGAGAGAAACGTGCAAAAGCCAGCATCTATGATGTTATGTGGGTGCATCTGTGCCCATTGGATGGCTCGCATGTGGACCAAGGTGCCACTAACGCAAAGGCGTAGTGGTTTAATGTTTAGGGAACATTCTGCTATTAAAGAGATGCTATTAGCTTGGTGGTCAGCAGTTATTTCAGCAACACAATGCAAAACCATACCCTGCATGGCTTCCAACAATGTGGCTTCATAGACACAGAGTGTGCCCTTGGCTGGCCTCACTGCAGTCCAGATCTGTCTCCTGCAAGACATATGTGGATCATCATGAAGACAAGAAACAATCACAATGAGTGATTTAATCATCTGAAAAACAATATCTTCAGCTCCTAAACAGTTTAAAAGTGATTAAAGTGAAATTAGCCTAGGGCTGAATGTGGCATGGTGTTGCTGGCATGAAATTTCAAGTTTTATGTTTTCCAAATACATTGAAGCTGGTCAGTAAACACACTGAAAATATTAACACATTAAATTCTTATTTGGACATTGTTTTAAATTTTCAAAAAGTCACATTGACTTATCAGTGCTGGTTTTCTACACATTATATAACTGATATGTTTGGGTTTTGTTAACATTGTTTGATATATATA
>JBAMHV010000012.1:20190031-20227107 GCA_037177535.1 Pseudomugil gertrudae
TAGGAAGCTTATAGTTCAGATATATACCACAGCTAAATAAAAGGTGTTAATCAAAAGGAATTAGGATACACATTCTGAGAGATTTTATCTGGAATCAGCTTCATTATCAGATAAAATGGCAAATTGTAGACTGCATATTTACATAACATTAACATTAATCTGTATTTTAACGGTTATGTAAAATTCAGATACTAAAAAGCTAATGTACGATTCTATTTTGAAGCAGAAAGATTAGTAATTCCTGTTGTATTTGTCAAGCTGCTAAAAATGTTTTTGCCATATGAAAAGAAAAAGAAAATACTCTCAGCTCCGTGAAGCTGTAGCCTTCAAATGTCTGCTTTCTCTTTTCCCTCTAACTCCCTACAGTGTGTTGGCAAATCCCTCCATTTTTATGAATAACTGCTTGTTCTTGTTTGTTTGGTTTATTTACAAGGTTGCATGAATATGAACGTCTCATCAACCCTTTTAGTGGTCACATTCAGGAACAATAACATGTGCTTAGTCCATGGTTTTCTTTATAATAATCAGCTGTGAGATTAAAACAGCTTGAAATACAACAGAACTCTATCTGAACATATATCTATACATTTTCCTCACACATTCCCACTTTGTTCAGCACAGTACTTTGTCTTTGTGAGCATGATATGAATTTTTCTGCCAGGTATATATCGATGAGGACTCCATTCCACTGACAACCTAACTAGAAGTAGAATGTGCACAAAGCTAGACTTTCCTCTGAAAGAACTGCAGATTACATTAATACACAATATGTGTATACAATATGCATATACAATATGCCTTGTGCTATTTCAGGGCAAAATCTCTATGTGGTGTTGCGTTCACCCTTGTAATATTGATATTGCACATTCTGATATTCCTTTGATGATAAATTTGATATAAATTGTGCAAACCTACCACAAAGTTTCAGACAAATTGTGGAACATGAAATGATTTCCAACATTGACTCATATAGTCAAGATATTCCCACTTAGATTTAGCCTTAAACTAAACATGAAGGGCTATCAAATCATTTCCATTTGCCAATGTTTGTGAAAAGTCATTTTACTGCTAATTAACTGTATAATATAGAAGATCTACAAGTAGTTGTTTTACCTTAGAAAACCTGGGAGTACAATTGTTAAACATTTCTCAGGTGTCACCTGAGGTAAGCATCGTGTTTGGAGGGGTAATGATGCATCCTGTCAATAAATCCAGAGCGCCTCACTTTGTCGTGCACTGCCTCCTTCCATTTATTTGTCACCTGTCAGAGATGGTGGCAGCTGATTTTTCTTCTTCTTATCACAATATCTCTCCCCCAGGATAGCTATGGAAACCTACATCCGCCAGAGGCAGCTCATCATGTCTCCACTCATCCCTTCCCGAGTCATAGGAGAGAATGAGCCGCTCACGGCTGTCTTCAACAAAGTCATTGCCACACGGGAGGTCAATCACAAAGGCCAGGGTAAAATGAAGTACTCACAGACTGTGCGTTCCCCGGTGATTTCAGAGGGTCGTTTTAAATTAACCTTTTAGTTTGAATGAAAATAAATGGTGTGTGATGGAAGTGCACGATGTATCCTTTTAGCGTCTGCCTCATTGAATTCCTTTACATGTCTACTGCCAGGACTGTTTGTGACCCTAAAGCTCCTCCCAGGGGACCTTACCCAAGTCAGGAAGGACTACCCCCATTTTGTGGACCGCAGCACAGCAATTGTGAGGAAAATGGGCTTCCCGGAAATCATCCTCCCAGGTGGACTTAAGTCTTTGTTGCTGGGCATTGCTCTGCAGTCAGCGTACCTAAATTCATTTTAATTGCACACAGAGCCATGAGGGGAGTGTAATAAATTGTCAGCACACCCACCTGATGATTTCTTTATCTTTCTTCAGGAAATGTGAGGAATGATATATATATAACCTTGCTTCAGGGAGAGTTTGATCGTGGTAAAAAGAAGACCCCCAAAAATGTTGAGGTCATGCTGAGTGTGCACGATGAGGAAGGCAATCCCATGCAGGTTAATCAAGATTTTTTTTGTCATCATTATTAGTCTTTTATTTTTTACAATTTTGTTCTTTCTTTTAAAAATGGCATCTGAACTTTTGACCATTATTGATACTACACCAGGCATTGAGGCTTGATGTTGGTCCATCAACATGTTAGAAGTGTCATTTATTTTGTATTTCTGATATACTAAAAGCCAAACGAATGACACTGACATCACTTGTGGATATTGTTACTTTAGTTGTTCTGAATAAATTGCAGCATTCCTACATGCCACACTAAGATGGAAAATCATATAAATGATCTGGGAGAGGTTTACCACTTCAGCATGTGTTTTTACTGCAGCCTCCGACCTGTGTGCTTGTTTCTGTAACAGTAAATTATTTCTTATCTGCTTATCGTTCTTTCATTCACATTTCTGTTACTGTGACTTTTGCTAAAGTAGTTGTCATATACATGAAGAAAGTGATAAAACTGCTTCTGTCATGTAATCTGATGTCCTTCCTGTCATCTCTGTAGAAAGCAATATTTCCTGGAGCTGGTTATGATGGTATAACAGAGTACAAGTCTGTCATTTACTACCAGGTCAAGCAGCCTTGTTGGAATGAAACCGTAAAGGTAAGCTCACGTAAAGATATGTTTTGTGGAAAGTCCTGCAGTCACACCCCGACCTCTCTTTTGTCTTTGTTAGGTGACGATTCCCATTGAAGACGTGTGTCGCTGCCACCTGAGGGTGATGTTTCGACACAGATCCTCCCAAGACTGTGAGTCAATGTTTTTTCTATTAGAGACTCTGTGACCACATAAAATCTGTCAAAAGAGTCTGTGGTTTAAGACTTATTCTTTTGTGTAACATTCAGCCAGGGACAAATCAGAGAAGCCCTTTGGTATGGCCTTTGTCAAGCTAATGAGGGTGAACGGGACGACACTGAAAGATGGCAGGCACGAACTTATCGTCTATAAGGTAGACAGTGTTTGCATTCTATGCTGAATTCAATTCACTGAGCTAGATGATAAACATCATGATCTAATTATGCAGAGACTCATAAATAGAAGACAATGGGTAGATGGATTATGCATGAATCTCTCCTCTGTCAATAAATATGAGATTATATCTCCATCACTCAATATGCTTGATGGTTTATTCCCTGTGTTGTAAATGTTTCAGGTTGATGTGAAAAAGGCAGAAGATGCGAAGGTTTACCTCACCTTGCCAGCAACCTGGGATGAAGTAGCAGAAAAGGAAGCTCAAACGGGGAAACAGTTTCAGCATTCAGGAGTGATTCCTGTGACAAAAGACAGCTTCCAGATCGCCACACTCACCTGCTCTACTAAACTCACTCAGAATGGTACCCCAGGGTTCATTCAGTTTTCCTACTCCAGTCCATGATAATTAAATGTGATCTGATTCTGTCATGGATGTTGGAGCGGCTCCATCGTTGCTCCTCACAGATTGATTTAAAATGTATTAAGCTAATCTGTGTTGCTAATATTTTGCTGATGTGTTGATGTCCGTGGATACAGGTCTAATTAAGTTTGTTTTGACCTTTCAGACTTATAACACAATTACCAGTACTTAGAAGCTGTTAGCTTTCTCTCTCTTTTCCGCAGTGGATCTGCTTGGCCTATTGAACTGGAGGTCTAATCCAGAGAATCTCGAGCAGATTTTGCTAAGGCTCATGGAAGTGGAGGGAGGGGAGATCGTCAAAGTAAGTCTTTAGATGTGTTGCGTTAAAACAGGTCATACGTTAAGCTGTTACATTTTCCAGATTGTTTGTAATTTAATAGCATTGTTGTAATAGCATTCTGCTTCATTCACAGTTCCTCCAGGACACTCTTGATGCTCTGTTCACCATCATGATGGAGACCTCAGAAAAGGACACCTACGATACCCTGGTGTTCAATGCCTTGGTTAGTCTTGATTGAAGCCAGTGTTAGTGAGTCGTAACTCTTACCATAGAAGTATCTGCTACAGCTGTGATGACCAGCTTTGGGTTCTAGGAAGAGTACCAAAGGGATTTTTTCCCTTAAGTTGTAAAAATTAAAAATGTATATCCATAAAGTCTATGTGAGGACTTGCAAATGTGTCACACAGTGTACTGCAGTGATTTTCACTGCAGGTTAAAATGCAAACATTCACTCTGCATCGTTTTGCTATTTTACTGCACATAGAAAAACAATTTTGTGCTAAATGAAGTCTCATTTTCAAATATTGGTAAAGAAGATTAGGTGTGGGACCTCGGTGGTTCTAGCTTTGAGTATAATATGCTGGCTGTAAAAAACAGTTTACTCTCCCGCACCTAGTGTCAGAGAAATTTCAGGAGAACGAATACAAAAGGTTTTGGCTTGTCAATGAAGACGCATTGTTGCATCTAGAATGGTCAGACATACCGTTTCAGCACTATTAAACTGTCAGAGGCAGCCTTCAGCCTCCTTATAGCAATAAAAACAAGACAGATTGTCACAGACTGCATATACAACATTTCATCCTTAATCAAGGCATTTATTAGTTACACTTTTCTTTTCATAAAATATTCTACTGAGGAAAAGGACACCAGCACAGTACTGGTTTCTGCGTGGTTTAATGAAAGGCGAGGGGCGGAAAAGCTTGCTTTGTTGTAGATAAAAGTAATGGTTTCAAACCAGGGGTTTCAAAGAAGAAACCACTGGTTTCAGGGTGGAATGTCATTGTGCAGTTTTTATTTTGTGCTTATAAAATGCTTTCTAAAGACGCCGTTTTAATCTTTCAGACTTCAGTTAGGTTAGACTCCTGTGAAATACAAAGCAAAAGACAAATGTGTAATGCTAAAGATATTTTTTGCATAATGATGCGTTCAGTTCTACCTTCGGTGATGCGTTTCTTTATATTATTAAATGTATATTCACATGTTACACACTTCCCACAGCACAGATCATTAGACCTGCTTGTCAAATAAGAGCTTCAGAACTCGTTTTAGATCTCTGAACTGGAACTCACTGTCCATCTTTTCCTTTGACTTCTAAAAGAAGTGATCTTACATTCACACTCATGTTTGATGATAAAACGTGGTGATGGTTAAACATGTTCTTTTTCCCCATGTGTCACATAACTACTCCTGGCACATTTCACATGAATTGCTGAATTTAACTCTATGCCTTCAAGGAGAAATTGTTTGAAAATCTGTGCTGTCAGCTGTATATTTATCCAGCTCTCTATATGGGTCTTTTGACTGCAGTTGACTATAAACATATTTGCATCCTAATGATGACAACGTATCATATGAACTATTGCTTTTCTGGAAATACTAGCAGTCTAATGTAAAGCAGCAAATGGTCACCCTTTACATTAGCCGTACCTTTAAAATATGCTGTGATAAGTCATGAGTAGAGTGAACTGCAAACAGGTGGTGTATAAAATAACAAACAGCAAATGCTGGTTTTCTGTTTTGAGTTGTCCTGATTCTGTTTCCTCCTCTTGTTTACATCCAGGTATTTATAATCACACTTATTGGTGACATCAAATTCCAACATTTTAACCCCGTTCTGGAAACATACATCAACAAGCACTTCAGTGCCACTTTGGCTTACATGTGAGTATTCCTTCTGGCTTTCCTGCTTTTGGTGGCTTATGTCATTTATACTTTGTTGCTTTCCTTCTCTGCCCACATTTAAACTACCAACAGATACTAATACCAGACTCATGCACTCTTTCAGGAAGCTAACCAGGGTGCTTAACTACTACGTGAGCCAAGTAGCTGAGGATCCTGACCTGACAGAGAAACTCTTTGCAGCACTCAAAGCTCTCAAGTACCTTTTTAGGTTCATTGTACAGTCCCGAGTTCTCTACCTCAGGTATCAGCAGCTCTGCCACACATGAATCTACTTAGCATTTAAATAATTTAAGGAGGACTTGTTGTAATGCAGTTTGTGTCTTTCCCTTTCAGATTCTATGGGAACAGTGAAGATGGAGATGCCTTCTTCAATTCCATTCATGAGCTTTTTCTGTCTTTCAACAATCTCATGGACAGACCTCTGGATGAGGGAGTGAAGATCAAGGTAAGATGCGTGCTTGATTTATGTTCAGTTCACCTATCGCATCTTAAAATGTCACCGGTTCACCATTTTCTAGTCTTAAAGTAAAACTGATGTGGTCAGGCACACTTTGAAGATGCTGCTTCAGTTTCCTGTCTGATGTTTGATACTGCTGTGTCAAGATGCAGCAATCCAGCTGTGAAAATGTGTTACACTTTGAAAGACGAGATATTGAAAAGTTGTACAAATTGACTGCAAAGTAGTGTGAGCTACCTGCTGGCAGTCTTAGTAAAGTGAAGAGAAGTAGGTAAAAAGCTTGTTTTCCTATACAATGAAAATCACCCTCTTTCAACCTGATTAGATCCAATTCTTTGCTTTTTCAGGGGGCAATACTGAAATACCTCCCCACCATCATTAATGACATCCAGAATGTGTTTGATCCCATGGTGCTCAGGTAACTCACTCGAGAGTTTTGCACAGTAGGAAATGATAATTGCCCATCGCAGTGCAAATTATGATACTTTCTTCTGAGTAAAGGTGTTTGTTCTCATTTCTTGCTGCTGTAAAATCAACCTGTCATGTGCGCTGCTCATTAGTTCTTCTGACTATAATTACAAGATTTGCATCAGAATAGTCACAGCTGGTCTTTTTTTTTCTTATATTCTCTTTTAGCAATCTTCTTTCAAAGTTCATCGAGAGCATTCCCGACTCTCAGTTTGTGCGTCAGAAGCTAGGCTGCATGTGTAAAATGGTGGAGAGTGACCTTTTCAGGCAGCCAGGTAGGACTTCCCGAGTCTCCAAAACCACATGATGACATTTCACAAAACTGAAGGAGGAAAATAACATGTGCTGTGCATTATATTTGCAATACAAGCTCATCAGTTCATCGACTTATTCGTCAGGGGATGTTTGTATGATCCAGTGAGTACGGTTGTTTTCTTCTTTGTTGCTGCAGACCGCCGAGATGTTCTTCTTCCACTTGTCACTGACCAGCTGAGCGGACAGCTGGATGACCATTCCAGTAAACCTGACTATGAGGCCTGTGTTCAACTGCTCAGCACAGTGTTAGATAACCTGGACCGCAAAGATGTGGTAAGGAGTTTAGGTTTTTCTTCAGACACACAGACAGCGATTCAAAAAGTTTAGAAGTTCAGTTCACCCTAATTGGAGGGAATCATTTAGTTTGCATTGCAGTGTAGAAGTGAGTCTTTAGATGCTTCAAACTAACGGCTAGTTTGTGCAGCCTTTTAAAGGTTATTCAAAAAAGTTTAACCACGAGGGAATCCCTTGGGCAAACCCTGAGCATGCTGGAAGGTTTACATATTCTATCTGGCATAGGGAAAAGTGTAAGTTGCAGCAGAATATTATTTTTTGCTTCTGAGTGAATTGAACTAGAAGCATCTCCGTTGCGGCCATTATAAGAGCTGTTGGAAACCTTTTAAATATAAAAAAAAAACATTATTCTGTGCTTCCTTTCTTATCTCTTATTATAGGATAAATAGGATCATACTTCACTGAGGGAAATTAACCCCATAACGTCTAAATTTAGAAGAACTGGGCAGAAACATCCAATTTTTAAAATTGGAAAACTTTATTCAACCCTTTGATTAGAAAAAACCCAGTTGATTTGTCCTTATATTTACTATTTATTACCAAGAAATAGGTCAAAATTATTATAGTGTTATTCTCTGCTATCTGGTATTCATCAGGAGGTGCGGGAGACCAGTGAACAACAAGGTTTTGTGTAAAGGTTCTGCCATAAAGTGATGCAAAATGTCTCAAACAGTATGTATCAAATAGAATATGTCAGGCAATAAGGGGTTAAGGTTACAGTGGCCCACTATTTCTTTAGCCAGCAACATTTGAAGCGACAGACTAGGGCAGGGATGGGCATCTCTGGTCCTCGAGGGCCGCAGTCCTGCAAGTGTTAGGACTTTTCCTGCTGAAACACACCTGACTCAAATCAGTGGGTAATAAGCAAACTGGAGTTTGATGTTTAAGCTCTGCACAAGTCTAATTAGGTCTGATGTGGATCAGGTGTGTTGCAGCAGGGAAAATCCTAACACTTGCAGGACATCGGCCCTCGAGGACCGGAGTTGCCCATCACTGGACTAGGGGCTTATGATCGCATGTATCGACACATTAGGAGCTGTCTTAAGAAAAAGAGGGGAAAAGGGGGGAGGGTGTACTTTTTTTTGCAAATTGATGTGTTTAATTGAATATAATTATATATATATATGTATATATATATATAGTCATTAATGGAGGCTCACATGATTGAATGTATTTGGACAGGGTGAGTGTGAACAACAACTCTCAATGTGAAAGCCAACGTATGGCTGCTGGCCTATTTTCCTTTTTTATTTTAGTTCCATCAAAAACCTAAGGGTGAAATATTTAATACTCTTATGTTCACAGCACTGTAGTTTCACCACAACAGAACCTTATCACCAATGGAGAGTGCAGGGAAAGAACTGGATCACAAACCTTTTCTCTTTTAACTTCTCATTTGTCTCACCTTGTTTTCCACTGAAACCATTGATGAATGTTTTAGTAAGAGACAGAAGGTTTCATCTATGTTGCTCTGATTAGGCTCTGTTATTGTGACATTTTCCCACATTTAGGATGGATTGATAGTGTTTTGTTAGCTAGAGAGTTTGGGATTCACCCAGGTGTAGAATGAAAATACGATTGGGCCGTTTTGCTTGCAAAATCACTAAAAGTATCAATACTCCAAGTAGACATTTCTCCCACAGTTTTAATCAACACGGGCTATTTATTCATCCATTTTCTTTACCCGCTTTATTATATTCAGGGATCTGGTGCCGAAGGGTGTCACATAAACGAATTCCATTTCTGCAGAAAAAGAAGAAAAAAGGAAAGCGAAATGCTGTGAAATTGTAATGGATTGTGTGAAGCAGTCCTTTCATTCTGACAGCAGTGTGCAGTGTGTCTGTTGCTGCGTTTGAGCGGGTCACTCTCCCTGAGGTTGTTCTTTCTGTGCAGGGTCCAACCAGAGGGCATGTTCAGCTGATTATGGAGCGGCTTCTTCGCAGGGTTAATCGCACTGTCATCAGCATGGATAGATCCTCTCCTCTCATTGTAAGACGCACTGTGCTGAAACATATCCTCAGCATTTCAATTTGACATTAATAACACTGACATACAGCAGAGCTAAATTTGTGGAATATGTTCTGGAAAATATATCCTAGAAATATAGCTTCTATCAGGGATAATTTCCTGTGAAATCTCTTGAGTAACAGATGTCACTTCTTTGGCAGGGCCACTATCTTGCCTGTATGACGGCCATCCTAAAGCAGATGGATGACATTCACTACGCCCACTACATCAGCACCTTCAAAACGAGACAGGATATCATTGTAAGTGCTGCGGTCCTTCCCCTGTTGGCTACACATTGTCCTGAAGCATCTCATCAATAACCGGTATTAAACCACCCTGTCCACTTACTGCTCCTTAAGAGAATATTGATTACAGACATTCCATGCAGTTGATTGAACTGACATGATGAGGATGTCAGTGGGCCTCCATTAAGCCGCAGGGCATCATGTGTGACTAAAATGTAGCAGCAGTGCTGCTGATGTACCTAGACCAGTTTTTCGATTTTGTTGGTGCATTCATTAACAGATAGCCGATGAGTTTCCTGTGGAGATTTTATTATTCCTTTGATTTCCCAGGACTTCCTCATGGAGACATTCATCATGTTTAAAGACCTCATGGGAAATGTCTTTGCCTCTGACTGGATGACCATGAACCTGGTCCAGATGCAGGTCTTCCTCAGGGCCATCAATCAGTATTCAAATGTGCTCAACCAGTATTTCCTGGATGAGGTGCATTTTGAACTTCAGGTGTGTCTCATTCTCCGCTGCCTCTTTTACTAACCCTATAAAGCCAAACATATTATATTTAATACATAAAGCTTCTCAGACATTTTGCATCACTTTATGGTCGAAACCTTATTTAAAATCCTGTTGCGCACCATGTGATACTGGTATCCAGCTCCCTGGTGAACACCACAAAACAGAAGAGTACACTACAATAATTATGTCCTATCAGATGGTAAGAAATAGTAAACGTATAAAAAAATATAATTGTTAATTTTCTTCAGATTCTGCTAAAGGGTCAAATAAAGTCTTCAGATTTAAAAAATGTGACTTCTCTGCTCAGCTGTTCTGAGGTTGGGCTTAAAAGGGTTTAGCACATAATCAAAATCAAGCATTATGGAAAGATAATAATAGCATCCATGTTTAAAAACTTTGTTCTCCTTCAGCTGTGGAATAACTACTTCCATCTGACCGTGGCGTTCCTCACTCACAAGACGCTGCAGCTGGAATCCTTCTCACAAGAGAAGCGAAACAAAATACTGAACAAGTGAGCTCATCAATACTTCATCAAAGAAAATCATTTAAATCATGAGGTTCTAATCTTACAGTTATTTTATTGTAATTTGCTTTAGGTATGGAGACATGAGGAAGACTGTTGGATTTAAGATCAGGGATATGTGGTATAACCTCGGTGAGTATTTTGCACCGGCTGATAATGCTGCGACTATCATGAGTGTTGTAGAGCTGTTTATTTGGGACCTCCCAGTTATGCAACTGAATAACAAAACAATATATTTTTTTATTGTCCAGTTTCCCTGTGTCTTGTTGTTTTGCTTGCCACATTATTAGATTGGTTCTCTCTTTGTACATAAGTAAAGCTGCAGCATATTGCATTCTATAATCGTGCTATGATATTAATGCATAGTAATATTTGTTGTCCCTTAGGCCCCCACAAAAAGAAGTTTATCCCAGCCATGGTTGGACCCATTCTGGAGGTCACACTGGTGCCTGAACCTGAACTGAGAAAAGCAACCATCCCCATCTTCTTTGATATGATGCAGTGTGAGCATAACTTCAGTCCTGGACATACATTTGAAACGGTATCTCACAACGTCTGCACTTTGCTTGTTTCTTATTTAGATTTGACTAAAGTTGCTTTGGGATGAATATGGCACTTTGATTTTTTGATCATCAATTCTTTTTTTGCCTTGTTTTCTTTTTATCTTTGCAGTTCGAGAATGAATTGATCACAAAATTGGATCAAGAAGTAGAGGGAGGCCGAGGGGATGAGCAGTACAAAGTCCTGCTGGAGAAAATGTAAAGCAGTGGAGCAGATCAAATGGAAAATATTTCTTTTTTTCCAGGACTTCTCTAAGTAGTACAACACACCAACAAAATTCTAGTGCCATGTCACAGAGAATACACATAAGATTGCCTTTAAAATACAACAAAGGTCTGAATGAGAAAGGAGTGTGTGTTAGATTTCAGGGATATCTCTCCTGAAATCACACAATGCATGGTTTCAACCTATTAACAAAGCAAAGGTGTTTCAGTGGGAAGATCATTAAAGCTATTTAAACTAGAATGATCATTTAGAGCTGGAGAATGGTCTTTAATGGATAACTCTTTCTATGTGCAGATTACTGGAGCATTGTAAACGTCACATATACCTGTCCCACTCAGGAGAGGAACTGGCTTTACTTCTGAGCAGCCAGCTGGAGAATCTCCTGGCCTACCGCACTATCACACACGATGAAAGCCCTGAGCACCGCATGAGTTGCACCGTCAATGTTCTGGTATGCTTTATGTCTTTACTTACCTGGGAAAAAAAAATCACTGTTTGTGAATAGTGCTTTTCATGATTGTGACATCCAAATACTCCATGCAGAACTTCTACAAAGAAAAAAAGAGGGAGGACATTTACATCCGGTGAGTCAGAAAAAAATCCCAGAACCCAGGGCATTTTTTTTCCTGGTCCCATAAGCTAGTTGTACCCAACTGCTGTGTTGATGTAACAGGTACTTGTACAAGCTGCGAGATTTACACCTGGACTGTGAGAACTACACAGAGGCTGCCTATACTCTGCTGCTACATGCTGAATTACTGGAGGTTGTGTACACATTAGGCATAGCTTTCTGTAGAGATCTTTCTAATAGATCTTTCTCTTCATATTAAGTATTAAACCCTTTGCCTAGTTGACTGTGCTTCTGACTGGTTATTTTCCTCCCCAGTGGTCAGACAAACCTTGCGCACCTCATCTGATACCTAGAGATGGGGAGCATATGTGGACCCAGCAGGAACTGAAAGAGAGGCTCTTCCAGGAGATCATATGTTACTTGGACAAGGGCAAGGTGATTTGAACTGATTAGTATGTCAGATTCATGTAATGCATAACAAACACACACACACACATTTCTCTTTTCTACTTGTAAAGTGAGGATGTTATACAATTTAGGTTATGGATTGCACCGGCACAGTTTCATACAAACTATAGGCACGCTGCTCTATAAGCTGCACACGATCTGATATGAAGTACGAGTTTACAAAGAACAGCATTGATGGACTTGGAGAAGCCTAGTTAGTGGTTCTGTTATGTGTTCTGTGTACTGTTCCCTATAACTGGCTGCTTCATGGATCTTCACAGATGTGGGAAAAGGCCATCGAGCTGGGCAAACAGCTTGCTAAGATGCACGAAATCCACATGTTTGACTTCATGGAGCTGAGCCAGCTGCTGGTAAGAGGATGCGTTTGCAGTAATTCAAACATATTCACTTAATTAGAACAAGTCTATTTTATAAACTGAAATGGACATGGCTGTACTAAACGTGCTGTTATATTCTTAGTGCTTTCTGTTTACACATAAAAGAAGTCAGATGGCAATAAATGCTGAAGAACTCAAAGAATGGAAAAAGAAACCATGTAACCAAAACCAAGTCCCTCTCAAATCACATCTGCTGATATTGTAAATCAGAATTGTCCATTAAATTAAAATGAAATGTTAAGTTGTATATAATATTGCTATATATAAATAAATAAATATTGTATATAAATATTTTTTTCTTTAGAATATTATTAGAATTACTTAATTTTATAACCATTACCGGCCTTCTTACAACATACTTTTTGATGTTCTGCAGCCTTCCCATCTTTTTTGTCCTTTGTTACAGAAAAAACAAGCTGAGTTTTATGAAAACATAATGCATGCAATGCGGCCACAGCCAGAGTACTTTGCAGTTGGATATTATGGACTTGGATTCCCTTCTTTCCTCAGGGTAAGAAAATGATTACCTATTTCAATAAATTGAGACTTAGAGAAGCCCTCATGTTGCTGTGCTTACGCAATGAGCTGGCATTTTGAAATATTTCTCGGGGCGCTGTGCAATAATCTCGATAAAGGTTATTGCCTTTTTGATGTCACAAGAGAATGTCAGTATGAGTTCAGAATAGCCAAAGCATTAATCATATATTACCTTTTCATAAATTTTGTAAGTCAACCTTGATGTCAATTGTGGTTTTTGGATTTTAATTCAGTGTTACACAATTATTTTTGCTTAGAACAAGATGTTCATCTATCGAGGCAAAGAGTACGAGTGGCTGGAAGACTTCAGTTTAAAGCTGCTCTCTCAGTTTCCAAATGCAGTGCGGATGACCAGCACGGCGCCACCTGGAGACGACATCAGTAACTCACCTGGACAGCGTATCCTTTGACGAGCTGCTTGAATGCAGCTGGTGTTCAAGATGTTAAATTTGGCACAGAAATCAAACACAATAATGTTTTCAGGTAAACATGCTTCATGTGTGCATGTTAGGAGTGGCACTAATGTTAACTCAGTGCTAACCTGTCCCCCCACAAGTGAACAATTTACAGCAGATAGGAAAAGGTCATCATCATCTCTGCTGTTTCTTTTTGTTAGTTTCCTTAGCTGAACTTTACAGACATCCAGTGCTTCACCGTCAAGCCAGTTTTCACAGTGCCACAACAGTTTAAAGACAAGGGGGTTCCAGAGCAGATATTAAAGTGTGTAACGCAGCGTTAAAATGCTCATTTATTTTCTTGTGAGTGTCCAAAAGATTTCTGGTTCTCTGAGCAGAGTGCTAACTTATCGCTGTGCTTTTCTGTTCCCTTGCAGCTATTACAGAACCAATAAGATGGACCAGTTCCAATACTCCAGACCCTTCCGGAAAGGTGAAAAGGACCCAGACAATGAATTTGCAGTGAGAAATTTAAAAAATTACCTAAACACAATTGATCTGTTTCTTTAGTAAAAAAAATCCCTTTGGAGATGAAAAAAGATATGGAAATGTCACCCTTGGAAATTATATTGATTTTTCTGCTTCACAGACCATGTGGATTGAGAGAACAACGTATATCACTGCCTATCGCTTCCCAGGCATTCTCAAGTGGTTTGAAGTCAGATTTGTCTCAGTGGTAAGAAGTAGACACGATGCAAAAAGGGCAAACATTGTTGTTTTTCTTACTCATACATTGTTCCTCATGTAAACACGTCCTGTTGGCAGGAGGAGATCAGTCCTTTGGAGAATGCCATAGAAGCCATGGAGCTGGCCAATGAAAAGCTGGGTAACCTCGTGCAGAAGCAAGCCTGTGATCGCTCACTGTCCATCAACCCCCTGTCCATGATGCTCAGCGGCATTGTTGACCCTGCTGTTATGGGTGGCTTCTCCAACTATGAGAAGGTTTGACTTTGTGATTGAATATGACAGTTTCACTGTAGCGTACACTTTTTGTGTCCCTCTGGCCGGATGCATCATTTTTTTATTTTGTCCACACATTTGTCCCTTTCTTTTGAACATGGCGTCTCAGACAAACCTTGAGGGAAAGCGTTCAGATTTGCCATAACTACCTACTTGAGCTTTGATGGTCAAAGGTCAATATCACTTTAACCTTTCAAAACCCGCACTTGGCCATTGTAAAAGAGTTCATAAGTTAATTATGACAGGGAAATGTCTAGTCGAATAAAGCTATGATCTGATGACATTTTGCATTGAAAAGGTCAGGCTAACTGACACTGAAAAGCAGGTCTACAAGTTAGCAGAAGCATGCTGCTACAACAGACTCATTTTAGTTAAATAGAGGCAGATTTGTGCTTTTTCACATATTAATACAGTGTTGTGAAGAAGCAGTAACATGTCAGTGGCACACTTTTGGCAAAACAAAACTAAACAGTACCACTTTGCTGTTATCAGCTATGAGTTTAAACCTTTATATCATCTGCTCCATGTTTTTTTCTTAAATAGGGAATGCTTCTTTTAAGATCAGTGGTCAAATACATACAGTAAAGAGACTCACGGGTCACACCAATACACACTAAACTTATTACTTTACTAGCAAGTTTATTATCTTTAATTTTGATCAGGACAATTTTACTGATCCATCAGTATCATTGAAAGTGATTTATTCTATGATGCATGTATTATATATTTATTTTTCATTATTTGTGCCAAATTCAGGGTGATGAAGATCGGTAAAATTACATTGTGTTAACATGGTGAATGTGAACAGACATCCATCACTACAGGGCAGTTATGAAAGCTCACAAGACAAAAAAAAATTAAGTTAAACACATGATATTCTAAAGATGGAGATTGAATAAGACTGTAGGGAGACTATTCAAGAACTGATCTTCTTTTTCTGACAGCACAGATGGTTTAAATGTGATACAGCCAAACAGGGACCCTGTGGTGTCAAAGTCCTTGTTTTGCGGTGGAGTGGGCACTCCAGTAGGCCCTCTGTTTGAAAAATTAATCTTCGGAGGAAGAGCAGAGCCATACACAATGTAAATTAAACAAGAGAACTAAAATAATTGAAACTAAGAATGGTTTATTTTTAGGATGTTGTATTGATAAAATGAAAATGACTTTTTTTCCTGCACCTTTATGGTTTTTCTTGATTCTATTTTGGATTTTGTTCCTTTTTTAATGATCAACAAATAATTCAACATTTGATGTGGGAATTATGCTAGCTTCGGCTCCCCACATGTACCCGTTAGTAGTAGCTGTAGAATAGAATATAAACAAATCTAAGCATAAGTGAAAACAGTGTAGTTAATAGTTACTTAATTGTTTAAGATTTTATCAGGTAATTAAACCAGTTCAGTTACGTTTTTAATTACTTTTATAGAATGAGTCCAGTACATCCACAAGTAAATTAAAAGTCTTAAAATAGTGCGTGTGCGTGTGTGTGTACACGTACACTACCAGTCAAAGCTTTGGACATACTATCCTATTTGAATATCCCCTTATGGCCAATGTCACATATTTGATACTGTTTTTTGCATTTTGCATCACTGTATGGTAGAAACTTTATTCAAAACCCTGTTGTTCACCGTATGATACTGGTCACCCTGGTGGATACCAGAAAGCAGAAGATTACACTTTAATAATTTTTACCTTTTCCATGGTAATAAATAGTAAATATATGGAAAATATTTTGTTAAAGGGCCAAATAAAAGTTTCCAATTTTAAAATTTGGATGTTTCTGCCCAGTTCTTCCTAAGTCAGGCGTTATGTGTCAAAATTGGTAGCTTTTATGTGTTGAGAGGTTAAACATGTCAACTCCTTCTCTTCAGTAAGTGTTCCTCACTGTGTTTGTGTTCCCCACTGTGAAGCTATTGCATTCACTGACAAAATGGAAATGTAGTATTTCCATCTTCCAAAAAAACAAGTATTTGCTATTCCTCTGAAGTTAAAACTCTTCTGTTTGAGATTTCTGCTGTTAAGAGTTTACTTAACTTTAGTTATTAATGAGTTAGTAGTTCTCAATGAGTTCTTTGTTTATTGTTTTATGTCACAACTATGAATCATCCTTTTTATTGGCATCAATTTGGTCGCTTTCCCACTTTTAATACTGTAAATCCATGTAAAATGTGAATGAAGCCAAAGGTCATATCAAATATTTAAATTGTTAATTTTATGTATTTATTTATTCATTAGCTTACTGATGATGTCTTCACATGATTTAATTTTGCTTAGTGAGTTGAAAGTTTAACAGTCAGAGCACACAGTCTGACATCATAAGTCATTCGGTTATTTATAAGGCTTTGGAAGTCAGTACTACAAACTAAAAGTATGCAGCAGCTCAAAAAGTCCTTTTCGTGTCTGTATTGGCAGTCTGCATGGCTTTATTAAATTATTTATCCATTTTGTCTTAGGTGTTAGCTGAATCTGGTTCAGCAGAGAATGTGATAAAACATTACCGAGCTCCCAGCTTGAAACACAGATGAATACGTCTCTGCAAACTTTGTTATTGGCAGAATGTCTGGCTGCCCTTGTGCATTAGCCACAAATTTGTTTTCCATTGTGGACTCTTTGAAACACCGTGGAAGCCTATTCACTGCTGCTTGCGGCTACATTTTAAGTAAGCATGCTTAAGATGCTGTAAATGTATCATCCGGTTTTCATCTTCTACAGGCATTCTTTACAGACACCTACATTCAAAAGAACCCAGGTGACCATGAACGCATTGAGGTCCTTAAACATCTTATCGCCCTGCAGGTAAATGCTTCCACCATCACTGATGCTTACCTCAAGCAGCTTACATTTTTGTGACACTTGAGTTCTTGAAACACCCCCCACCCCCTTCTCCTCCCCTCCATCCCCCTCCCAGGTCCCTCTCTTGGCAGATGGAATACGAATCCATGGGGAGAAAGCAACAGAGCAGCTGAAGCCCTTGCACAATCGTCTAGTCACTTGCTTCCAAGACCTTCGGGAAAAAGTGGAGAAACATTATGGCGTCATAAACTTGGTGCGTTGCCAACTGCAAACTCAATTTAATGTAAGAGGGTGCCAACTTTAGCTGCTGGCCCTCTTGCCTTCCTATCAAATGCTTCTCAATCGAAGCAGAGTGTACATTATATTAGTGCGGGACCATAAATCTTCCTTTAGCCAGGCAATTACAGCCCGTGCTTTGCTTGTCATTCTATTCCTTCCCTGCAAGATTCCCCAATGATGCTTAATCCCATTTGTGTGTCCCAGCCCTGCTCTCTGACTGAAAAGAAGAAAAGTCGTGTGGGCTCAGCTGTGATGCCCTATATCCTGTCTTCCACTCTCCGTCGTATGTCCACCATCTCAACCCTGTCCAATGGCTCCTCAGGCCTCTCCAGCGGCTCTGCATCCACAGAGTCAGTCTTTACATCCCCTCCCTGCTACCTTTCCACCCTGTTTTGATTTGAAGTTGAGCTGTAATTACAAAGTGCCAAATTTTCCTCTGATTGTGCATCTTTCTGATTGTTCTCTTCCTCTGCCTCTGGTCATTCACAAACAGTTCCTTGTTGTCCCGTCCCAGCGATCACAGGGCTTCTGTTTTGTCTCGCTCTGAGGAGGACAACAGGATCGCTCGAAAGAACAGGAAGGAGTGGAGCGTGAGCAAATCTCAAGTTCTTCTGGAGACGCAGTCAGATGCAGATGAAGTAAGCCTTGTGTACATTTAGCTATTTTTAATATGGTGACTAAGATAGTAGACCCTCTTTTAGTTCTCAGGTTTTGTGTTGTAGGACATGATAAAAATCTTCTGGTCATCACCCGGTCTGTAAATAAGGTGAATTCAGTATGTAAGTAGCAACATGCTGCTCATCAAATGCATTTATAGTAAATAACTTATCACCAGCAAGAGTGAGCATATCTATAAAAGCTGATTCAGAGCATTAATCAATATGTTAACACTGCCAAAGAGATAAGATGTCACCAAATATTTTGGGAAGGGTTTTTTAAAGGCCAATACTAAACGTTTCAGAGTCCATCATTCTATAGTGAGAAAGATTATTTACAATTCTCTAGCAAATGGCAAAAAGAAACAAAAAAAAAGTTGTCTCAGATTTAACAGGCTTCAGGTAGCGTGTTTCACTAGAATGCAGTCAATTTAGAAACTGAGTTTATTTGGACTGGCGACCTGTCCAGGGTGTACTCTCCTCTCGCCTGGGACTGGCTCCAGTCCCCTGATGACCCCATTATGGGAATAAGCGGTAGATAATGGATGGATGGGTTGTCCAGAGACTTGGAAGCATTTTCTCTCTCTATAAAAAGATCATCGTGATCAAGACTTCTGGAAAATGTCCTTTAGACAGATCAGACTAAAATTGACATGTATACAAAATACACAGGAAACAATCATATCATCTCATAAATGTCCTGCACCAGCTGGGAAACGGGGAAGAAAAGGCCTGATAATACTGTTTTGCAGCCAGCAGACCCTGGATATCTTGCAGCTGGTAAATCAGCCATGAACTCCTCTGTGAACCAAAGTATTGTAGAGTCAAATGTGAGGCCATCTGTCTGACAGTGAAAGTTAGGATAAAAGTGGGTCGTGCATCTGGAGGCTGTTGGACATCTATTATTGTATAGAGTATTACAGGCTAAACCCCTTAAGATAGATTATCTCGATTTCATCCAGACAAATGGTCATCTAACATGACAATAATAATAAATAATTCCACATTGACAAATCTGTTACAGAATAAGTCAAAGTCTAGATTAAACTTTATAAATTTGTAATAAAAAAAAAAGCTCACAAAACTTAAATAACACAGAAATATATAGAAACTGGGCCAACATTCTTTCACAATGATGAAATACATCCTACATGATGTATCATGCAAATGATTTAGTCAACGCACTGGTGCTCAGTTTGGTTCTGCAGGCTATTGCGAAACTGGTAATACTTTGCTTTTCTACACGATGCTTCTGCACTTTTACTTAGTTTGTTAAATAAATACCGGTACTGCTTTGTTTTTTGGTACTTTCAAAATTACTTATTTATCTTTATTTATTCATTAAAATGAATAATGTTCAAATACATAACACCTTAACATTTAAGAGAATGTATGGTCTTCTACACATTGTTCTTTTCCTCCAGGCAGTCTGAGTTACTCACATTACCGTATCAATTTAACATAACGCTTTTCGGTATTCCCTAGTGAATCATGAGCATTTCCATCATGCGGCATGTATGTATGTGTATATATGTATAAAAATATGTTTCTGTCTTTATTCCAGACTCATCCAGAGAAGCAGCAGAGACCTAAAAGTTTACAGCTGGGAGACCGACGACTCACTCTCTCCCTCTTCCCGGGCGTTTCATCTCAGCTTAGCTTGTCTAACCCACTCAGCCCACTCCCTGCGTCTCCACACACTCCGAACACACCACGCAGTTCCAGTATGTAGCAAAGTGCTGCAGTTCTGACAAACACCGCACCGCATGCCAGCATCTTGTTTGTGTCTTTGTGTCTTTTTCACACAAAAAAAGCAGTTTCTCGCAGACTATATATTTGTAAGCACATTCTAGTCTGAAGACCTAATCAGGTCACACATATTCACTGATGCATGTGGTCTGAAATGCTTTTATATCCTCTCCACCATCCTAGGTTATTCATCACTTCTCAGTGACAATCATGGCAATACTATTGACACCCCAGGGACGCCCCCACCCATGCCTCCAAAGAAACACCCGCATGAGATTGACAACCCCGGGTTCTCTTCAGAGGTAAATCTGCTCAGAGAAAATAACAACCCCTCCCTGATACATATTTAATAGGAAGTAAATGTTAAAATATTCTGTTTTTATTTTTATTTAAAGTCTCACTTTCCCCTCTCTTTCTCTTCAGTTCACTCCTCCATTACCGATGAAAATTGAGAGCAAGCCTCCTCCACCGCCTCCCAAGACTCGAAAGTCAATGTTTCCCTCATAAGAGAACACCCCCCTCTAAGGCTACACCTACGCACAGACATTGAAGTTTCACTAATTCTCTGATTTGACTGCGATAAAAGCAGTTTCATTTGTGGCATTGTGGAGGTACCACGGTGGGGTACAGAAAAGTCAAACAGATCACAGGAGTTTCTGCGATCTTTGTCTGATTCAGGTTACTCAGAACTCCAAGCAGTCGTCTGCTCTTAAATTTTACAAGTAATTTTGTTGTTAAAGTGAAATAATGAATACATGCAGGCTCAGTTGTTTTGCAGAGATGTTTTTTTTATTATTGTTTTTTTTGGTTTTCATGGAACATTTTAGGTACAGTCTTAGATTCTTGTGCTTTTTAAGGTAATGAAATGGTCATTCGTTCAAAATGAGTCACTATAAGGTTGTTTTCAAAAATAAATAGCAGGGAAAAGGAATGAACAATGCTGCAAAGTCATGTTTTATTTTATGTGGGTATGGGGAGACACTGGATGACTCATTTCCTCCCCAGGCTGTTTAACAGCATTCCTTATGATCAGAAAAAAACTGTGTTAGATAAATGAAAAACTTGATCAGGAGCAGGGAATATAATGCACAAGATGTAATTTTAGTTTACAGTGTACTTGTTTTATGTCTGTTGATGTGTGTCTAGTTGTTAATGACCAAAGCAATTTTCCTAAACCACAAGTTTCAGTAACACTGGATGGCATTATTGAATGTGCTGCAGTCTGCATTTTTCTTGTTCATGATGAACTCAACGTTGCAACTGATAAATGTACATAAATGTACTTTTAGCGGAAGTACAGTTTTCCGTTAAGGAATTTGTTCTATATTTTGTGGATTATATGTTTTGTTTTTATCTAGTTTTTTATGTACAGTACATATCGAGAAATAATGTATGCCCATCTTCCCAATTTGTATTTGTAGAGTAAGTATGTAGCTGAAACCAAAAGCATAGCAGGACTTTGCATGAATAACTGGAGGAAGCAGGTTGCCTTTTTCTTGTAGCAGGTAGAAAAGAGTTATCATCCTTTTTTTACAGCATGAAGAGTCATGTGTGGCTGACAGGGAGCCACTAATTACCCCTAAAAAAAGGGTTTGAGGTGGTTGAGGTATAGTCCATCACATTACTTCTTATTAATCCTTTGTAATCAGTGGCATCTCAGTACTGAATGACTTATTTTGTTGCCATCTAACAGTGTCAAACATACTGTTTCTGATATACAAGCTAAGCTATCCTGCTTCAGGCTTCAACTACATACTTACCAAACCAACATAACGGTGCTTTTCTTATGTTAAATTGGGCCTCAGCTGAGACATCAGTACTATAAGGTAGAGGGTTCTTTATAAAATTCAGTTTAGTTTTGTCAAGTGTGGTTTCATCATTTAAATTTGGATCATTGCTATCTATTGACCAACATTTATTTACAGATTTACACAGCCAGGTTGTACAGAGATAGTTTATTTTTAAAGCAGTCCTTTTAGTACATTTCCAGCAGATTGCTTTACTTTGCACTGTACTTTGCATTTTTTGAGACAAGATCAAAACGTATGTGCCTTCAGATTTCTAAATCTATGCATGCATGTTTTTAAGACTGATCAAATCGAGCTGATGTCAATATTTGAGAATTATTTTTAGATTTTAGTTGTTTTTCGAGCGACTGATGTCATTGTGCCATACAAATCTCTCTTCCAGCAGTAGAGAAATATTTTCACACAGTGCCTCGGGATATTTTAAATGAACAAGCTGTTGACTGAACCAAAATAAAGACTTTTTCCCTTGTGCTTCTGTTTTGTTTTTTATGACATTGACCTGATGTTTATTTCAGAAAAGCATTATCTACATTACTGTAATCTTGTCAACACAGAGGACACACTACTCTCTGTGCTCTCAGTTGAACAGTGCACTCAGGCATTTCAATGCTGATGGCATAAAAAATTATGCATTCAAGCTCAAAACATCTAACAAGCTGGCATAAAACTTGTGATTTATGCATTTCAAATACAATTGTGATAGACGTAGGTAAGTGATGCTGCTGTAGCTAAAAGTGATGCATGAGCTGAGAGCTTATTATCTGTGGAGACCATCTGCAGGGAGGGGTTTATAAGATGTTTGGTGGTTGTGTGATGGGTTCTGGCCTTGCTAATCTGGATTGTTAATGGCCTGTTCCCTCCTGTCAGATAGTGAGGTACGAGCTATCGGTACGCCGGCAGGTCTCGGGAGCAATGAACATTTGTAGTGATGTTCAGTCATGCAGAGAGAGCAGTGTTGTAACTGCCAGCTCAAGTGTATGCTCAGGAACATCTCCATAGAAACATTCTCCATAATGAAATATATTTGCAACTTTATATTGAGCTGATAGGACATTAATCATAGCAGTATTGTTCCTGTCATTTGCATTAAAGGTGTCTTTTCAGCCTACTTGCTTTGCCAGTGTCACGTCTGCGGCTAACCTATAGTTCTTCTGTTTTCCTGTCTCCAACACTGTTTCTTTTTAATTAAAAAATCAGTGAAAAACATTGTTTTTCTACAACAATGTTCCAAACATAGATAACTTCTCAGTAATTGCATATTATTAAGCGCATAAGCTCAAGTAATATAATTCCAAAAAAGATCCTTTAGCTGAGTTGCTTCATATTTTTATTCTTCTTATATTCCACAGCATCTCAGAGCTGAAAGATGTCTGAAAGCTTTTTCTCAAAAGAAGTTTTGGCAGAGAATGATTAAATACATTGTAGAATGGAAGATGAAAGCACAGTTTTTGCCATGTGTCTTTTTGCTTGCAGCAAATGTCCGGACTCTGCTCTCTGTTTCATTTGAATATGCATTTTTCACAAGTTCCAGCACTGTCATTTTCTCTTTGAACTTCACCTTCATTTCATTGAGTCCTGCTAACTTTTTCTTTTTTAACCACATTTGGCCAGTAGAACTAAGAGCTGAAAATCAAATATGAACATTTACTATAGCTGTAACTTTTTATTTTTTCAGCTTCACATGATTACGTCTCACTCTTATTTTACAACTTCCTCTTGGACAGAATGTCCCTCTCTGTGCCAAACCATAAATGGCATCTTGTTTATTCTTTTGTATGTGTATGTATAACATGTTGTATTTAAAGATGTCCTTTGTTGAAATGAAAGTTTAAAATGACATCTGTGGTTGGATATGTGACAACAAATTTGGAACAAACCACAGCAATAGAGGGGCTGGCATGTAATTCAGTAATAACGTAGGACACATCTGTTTGTATATTTTGTGAGAGTTGGTGGAGGTGTGTTATTGTACCAAATTTCAGTTTGACATACTGTAGTTCTTAAGATATTTCATATTTATCTATCCATTATCTACAGTTATTTCCTGAAGGGGGTCATGGGGGGGCTGGAGCCAATCCCAGCTGACAGGGGAGAGGCGGGGTACACCCTGGACAGGTTGCCAGTCCATCGCAGGGCCAAATATTTATTTATTTATTTAATATCTATATGTGTGTGTGTCACATGTGGTGGGGGTAAACACCTCTTCCAAAAGCAGTTCATTTAACAATTCCTCTCACTTGCTAATTTCCAGGATAGGCTCCATCATCCTGTGACTCTGAATTGGACTAAGCCAGATGGAAAATGAATAAATTACAATTAATTTAGTTGCTTTTGTAACTGGAAACTATTAGTTTGAAATTATTAATAAAGTTTTAAACAGCAAAATTCAGCTAGAATTTTTTTTTATTGTCTTATTTTATTATGAATATTATTTTATTATTATTATTATTTTATCTGTATATCTCTCATCAGAAATACATGAAAGATTTCAATGAATAAAATATTTAAAACCTTTCCATCCAGAAAAATAAAGTGCTGTTTCATTATTTTAGTTCTGCTTTTAAATTTTTTTTTATATCTAAACACACATGTGTGTTTTTATCAAAATATTTGTTTTCTTTGCTGCTGCCATGTTTTCCAGTGTTAATGCATACTGGACTTGATACCCTTAGTCATGTTGAACCATACTCCCTCCAGCAGGTCTAGGAAGATGGCAGTGATGGAAGCTCAGACCTTGGCACTTCTTAATTCCCCGCATCAAAGAAAAATATGCCCTTTTTTTGCTTTGTCCACTTATCTGCTGGAGGGATCCAAAGCCTCTGCGTGTAGAGGGATTAGCTGCATTATTGTATCTCTGCTTTGAACCTCACTAGGTGGTGCCAGAGGGTGTGAACTAATGTAGCATCACAAAGAAGTCTGCTGCATTTCTTTTTCCAAACCCCTGTTTCCTCTGGGTAAGTTTGTTGGGCTTGAGTGCACATTTAAGGAATATCCAGCTTCATAGCAATATACACAGCTACACACAGTGACACCTGCAAGCTGTCAACTACAGGCACACACACCCCTCTTTACAAACAGGCAGAGGAGATCCTTTTTTATGTTTTCCCACTCAAAAGGTGCAGGTGGGTGCCTGGTCTGGTATTTTTCCACTAACAAGCAGGCCACTAAAGTCCCCATGTGCTACTGCAACCATCTGAAACCTGGCTGAGAAAAACACTCTTAAAACCTCTGTCATGAAATAAAAATTCAAGTTGTGTGTACGGTCTTGTTTTATTAATATGCGCTGTACTCTCACCACAGTCACATGCATTTTTTAACATTTTAGATGGGCACAGACTTGCATCACGCCCATGCAACCATGCTTGGAGATATGTTTTGCAGAGCTGACTGTTATTTGTTCTGCTGAAATATTGATATTCATCAGGTGTAGTCTGATAAGGTTGTGATTTGCATGGCGTCCTGGTTACCTTGGCGCTGTACGTATCACTTAAACGACTCTGCTTTTAATGCTCTAACAAGCTAGGGCAGCTAAAGTATCTTACTGATGATACAGCAGGATGTTAGGTACTCCTGAAACTGCTAGCGCTTGGGGGAAAAAAGCAGTTAATATTTTTTAAAGTAGTTGCCTATGACTAGTTGATGCTAAATAATGACTTGCACCACAAAAGTGACCTTTGACCTTTCAGTTTTTAGCTGCGTGTGCAGGTGTAGCATTATGTTCAGGCACCTTCAGACAAGATAAACATGGAAATTCATCCATACAGACATTAAAATCATGTAGCAAAGTTTTCCAAACAGTCTTTTTACCATAGATGAGAACAATGGCTGTCACAGTTGTGTAGATTGATGTAACAAAGAATGTGACCCCTAAAGAATTGTCGTGGTTTACTACTATCTGATAGTTCACGTACAGATCAACTATGAGGAAGATGAGGAAGTTGGCTACTAGAGACAGAGCCATCTGGATCACTCTCATCTGAGTGCTGAGCTTTGGGAGGTGAGCGCCATTGGTATTGGCTTTCATTTGGCGGAGATGGATGGCCAGGTGGAGAGAGATGGAGATGCAACACTTCAGCATGATGAACCCTGGCAGTACGTCACAGAGGATCAGGAAAAGGACGTCGTAAATCTTACCAGAGATGTTTTTGGGTCGTAAAAGCCCACAGTCCATGTTGGCATGTGTGGTGTTTTCAGAGTGAAACACAACGAGCATTGGCGCGGTGGTGATCAGGCCGCACAGAGGGATGAGAACAACGCCTATGGTCACATGCTTGAGGAGGACGGCCTGCATCTGCGTGTAGCAGTGATTGGGACTGCTGACCAGCTTGATGCTGTAGTAGAAAGTGAGAAAGCTGGTGTCCCACATAACGGTGAACTTGAAAATGTAAATAAATAGCAGCAAGATAGTGTAGAACATCTTATCCAGTTGACATTTTGCATCCACTCCATCCATTGTCATCCAGACGTAACACACCAGCTGGTGAGTTACATCAGCCACTGACAGAGCCATGATGATCGTGTCACTGGGACTCCTCTTTTTTTTCTCCTTTTTGTTCCACAGACTCGTCAAAAAGATATATAGATTAAAGAAGACAGTTGTGACGGCCAACAGGCCTGACAAGACCCAGATGGTCAATTTAGCATCTCCTAACATGGTGATAATCTTTACCCCAAACACACGTGGAGCATAAACTTCTCAGAATAATTGAATATTTTTGTGTCAAACGCTGCCAGATTTTTGGGGTTCTGAAGCGGTCAGTTGTTTGTTTGTTCAAGGAGATGACAAGAAGGAAGAAAAAGAAAATCAGAGACACTTGAAACCAGACGAGTCTTCATTTACATCACGCAACAGAATTGGTTACAGTTCATCTTTAGGACCTGAGGAAAAGATGCACACATTTAGCTGTTTAAATACATAAAAGAGACACAAATAAGAAACATAATCCATTCATTACCTCAAATGAAGCTCCTGTGGGTCTGATGAGGTCTCCTATCCTACTTTTTTTTTACCTCTTAATAATCACAATGCACTGTCTTGGTTAATGCTTTTTTTCTTTGAAAAATTAACTACGGTAGCTCCAGTGCAGACTATGCAGACAGGTTAACCCCTTGGAAATAAGTGTTCCCTCAAAGGGATTTATATATAAGCATTAGCTTTGCATCACATCTGACCACAGGTAGTGGTGGAGCAGGATTTGCATAGACTCAGGTTGGAAATGCAGGTTAAAAGTTCGTCATGGAGTCTTTACTGTATGTCTGTCAGTACAACACGGCAGCTGTAAAAGCCCACATGCCACAATCTGCCACACACCACATGCAAATGTTTATTCCCTACCACATATTTACAAACCCCCGACCAGCCGCAGACTCATTTATCTGACAAGAAAAGCAAATCACCTAAAGATCACCTTCAGGTTATGGAACATGTTAATACTGTAGTTTGTGTACAGGATGACACTAACTTTGTGTACAAACTTTTAACACGATGTCTAATGTAATGTACCCGTTTAGGAGGGAAAAATATAAATTATCATGTCAACTCAAAAGGGTTATTTAACCAAGTAAGACTTGAAAAATATGATACTTTTAATACTTGCTTCTTAGATTCTTAATAGTACTCTCAAAAGACGCAACACAGCATTCCAACTTTAGTTCTCTAAGAAGTTGCAAATGTTAAAGGCAATAACTCCAAAGTGTGCATATATTCTTCACCATTAAGTTCATTTTAATATTCTGTGTGTTCTTCTTGTAACGCACCATATTAAATGTGGGTGTTAGATTTTCCTGATTACTGAAACCTGTTTTTATATCTTGTCAGACACCAAAATTAAATGTATTTTCTGACTTTTCAAGTAAAGAGGTGCATATAAGTAGGTTTTTTTAAACGTGTCTTGTCCAGAATTAAAGCAGACAGAATGATGGTCTGCATATAAGTAGTTAACTTGCTAACCAAGAACCAATGTGAATCATTTCCTTAAAATCATTGCCCTGTTTTACATAAAAAAAATATACAAGACCACCCGGAGTCAAGTTTTGAAGGCACATAACTTTTTTGCAAAACAACTGTCTGAGAACTTTTTGATACCGAGACTCCGAGGGAGCAGATTTACCCCCATTTTATAAATGCAAGCTGTGTTATAAGTTATCTGTGTATAGAAACTTGTTATTAAGTTGAAATGATGTTGCATGAGTTGCATCTGTGATCTGTTATTATCTTTTTACCTGCTTTCTGCATGTTTGTAAAAAACTGGGGAAAAAAAGCCTCAGATGTGCAGTAGAGGCACTTTTAAGCAAACCAAACGATTCAGATGTTTCACAGGTCAATTTATTCCCTGATGACAAACACAGCAGAGCTGTGTGTGTGTGTGTGAGCAAGTTTTGGGTGTTGACTGTAAAATGTTTGAAAAGAAATGGTTTTATGAAATATTAGAGCATCATGTGTCTTTGAAGGAACCAGGGAAAGTTTTTCACTCAAAGCCAATTAGCAGTTTTTTTCTTCATTTTTTTATTTTATTAATTGAACACACACCTTTTGAGAATTAGATCAGGGCATCATTGGGTGTTTTGAAGCCGAGAAGTGCTGTAGGCACAGTGCTGACTCTGCCTTCCTTAAAGTATCAGCTATAGGTCAGTACCTAATTTTGTTAGCTTCATTTACAGCATCACTAAACGCTGCAAAACAACACAAAAAGTCTGTTTTGCAATAGTTTCTTCTGCTAAAAAGAGATTTTTCCAAGCTTATTTTTGACATTTTTCACATCACACGTTTAATTACGTTTTCTATTGCAACAGCACCTCATTTTTCACGTTCACACATTTCTTTTTCTGTTAGGTAATCAAAAATTGGCAAGCGATCATTTTCCTTGCAGAGAGAGATGTGCCTCGAATCATAATTGAATATTAATCGGTCATCAAGCAATGGACTTTATACACAACTCCGCGACTTCCTGAACCGAGCCCGACCTCAGTAACCACAGTGGCAAAGGCCAGACACACCTGGATTAATCAGTTCATCCAGTAATGAAGGACAGGAAACAGAGGAGCTGTGTTGTGCATAAAGCCCATAACAAAACACACCAGAATGAGCCATAAATAGAATCATAGAATTTATTTCTTTTTATTTTATACATATTTTAAAATCATGAGTAATATATTTGCATCTTAGAAAAAGAGAATAAAACAGACACCTTAATAAAAATACTTTGCATTCTATGTACATTTAAAATACAGAGGAAGCAAACAGCAGTGCGATAGTGACTTGAGAACTTGTTGATTTTGTTTACATTACCAGTGATCTACATCAGCTTCCCCACTGTTTCCTGTTTATCTTAAGTCATTTACATACTTTGCTCAGAGAGTTCTTTACAAATACTTTTCAGCTGTAAAAGTTTTGCATCAGAAACTGTTGCTCCATGCTTGCGGTTACACAGCGTATCCATATCGAGGGTCGTAGCTAAGGGAAGTAGTCCTTCCACCTCCAGCGACTTGCTCACCACCCATGTAGGATTCGCCAGTTTCTCTGACACTCGACCGAGGACTGGCCACAGCGTTGTACTGCATCCCTTGATGGCTGCGGTACCCCATCACTGAACGCAGACTGGAGACCCTGCTGGAGGGTCTGCTCTCTGGGGCTGGAACATCCTCCCTGAGGAAACAAAGTAAAACAGGTTTCCATTACATGAAGCTGTGATCTGAGATTTCTTTTATCTTGAGCCTTGAAATTGTCTCCAGCTCTGATGTAATACCTAATTTCGTTTTCAACTTCCTTCTGGTAGCGTTTCTTATGGCAGCAGCAGACTAGAAGCCAGATGAGAAGCAGGAGGAGAAGCAACAGCAGCAGGGCGCCTATCACTGCACCAACTATGACGCCAACTTTATTGGTAGCTGGAAGAGAGGACATGACATAGACATCAAACGAGTGCTACTGCATGTCTGTCAAATCATGAATTCTAGCTGTAAAAAGAGACATGCATGGGGTATAACAGTTTGTCATGAATATTTCAGTAAATGCAGCACCATAAGAAGATTTAAGTGTTCAGAGTACTTATCAGTAAATCAGATAAGGACAATATCACAGTGTCTGCACAGCGCCTTGAGATGACTTTGGTGTGTATTGACACTGTACAAATTAAAGTGAACTGAAATGAATTGACTTACGGTTGTATGCATTCAGTGAGTATTTGCACTGTGCTTGGCCAACAGCGTTTGTCACCACACACACATAACTTCCTGTGTTGCTGTCTGTATGATTCTTTATCAAGAGCTCGCCACTCTGAGGGTCTTTTGGAAACAAGGAGGATGATTCAGATCAAGCAGATAATCTCTCAAACATTGTGCAGATGTGGTAATGTGAAGTTACTTACCTTGGGTTGCAGTGGATGGCATTGCTCCTCCACTCTCTCTTGTCCATACATAACTGAGAGGAATGGATCCGTGAGAGGATTTACAGCGGAGGGAGACCGTTCCACCCTTCTCCTCACTGCCTTCGACCCAACACTTTGGCGGTGACGGGGGTACTAATGAAAGAAAAGAAATGGATGCATAAATTGCTGAAGCATAAATTTTTTATTCATTTATTTATTCAGGAGGTGTAAGGTGAACACGTAGGCATGCTTACAGGAAGACAGATAGGAAGGGCAGTCACATTCCAAGTAAATGAGAGCAACATTTTAAAGGATAGGATCACTGAGAAAATAAACAGGTAAAACCGGTACAGAAAAAGGAAATTCCTCCTCACCCAGTACCACCAGAGTAACTTTTCTCATGTCGACACCTGGCAGCTTTTTGACTTTACACTGGTATGTGCCTTTGTCTGAGAACTTCACTCTGGAGAAGGAGATGGAAGCATCCCCTTGCGTTGGGTCTGCTGAAAAATTGATCCTGCTTGAGAGGCTGGGGTCATTGTAATGAATCTGGCCTCCTGTATAGGACAAGATCTGATATGCAACATTTGCATTGAGTGATAACAGTTCGGGTTTTTCCACAAAACAGAAAGTGGAAGACAAACAACAAACAACAGCCTTGTCCAACCCCTAAACAAATCGTTCCCATGACTCAACTTACCAGTGTATCTTTCTGTGTCATGTCCGGGCTGACGTTAGACCACTCCACATCCAGCTCTCCTGTGTCTCCTGTGCCAGCTGTGAATGTGCATCCCAGGCTGACGGTCTCTCCCTCAGCTTTTTGAATGGTCTGTGGCCCAGATGATGTTATTGTCATTGCCTCTGTCACATAGAAGAAATCCCCAAAATAAATACAGATTCTAGTCACATTAAAATGATTCACAAAACACACTTCTTCATCTCTTCAGTTGAGAGACAAATAGGAAAAGACAGAAGAAAACTCATTTTACTCCGAGATGCCTTAATATGCTTCCCAGCTGATGACATGCAAGCTCTGGGATGTGCTCATAAGCAGGCTCAGGGTGGAGAAGGAGAGCTGATGTGAGACTAATTGGCCTCTTAAGTGAAACTGAAAATATGAGGCTTTAGAGCTGGAATACAAAAAAATAAAGTAGAAGTGATATGCCTGTCTCAAATGAGTTACATCCTAATTTAATTCTGTGGGCTCATTTATCATGAGAATTATATTGGTAAATGATGGAGAAAAGTGAGCAGATAGGCAAACATAAAAAATGCACTTGACAAGTAGCAGTTACAAGCCGTCTCTTAGCCGACACACACACACACACACACACACACAACTGACTCCCTGTTTATGGCCATGGATTTTAATCATTGGTGATAGCTTGTCATGCATTAGAAGAATTCAGTCCAGGTTATTATGAAGTGGCTACATATTTCAGGAGATCAAATTTATGTCTTCACAGTATTCAACTCTAAAAAAAAAAGCAACAGGAGAAAAGTCTTCTTACAGTTTTAGATCTTAAATCTCTAAGTGAATGTCTAAACGAAGCACAGATCAGGCTTCTTCCTGTCACAGCTCATCGTCTCTCCAACTATAAAACTGGGAAAGCTTTCTCAACAAAGTGCTTAAAAAAACTCATCAAAGCATGTAAATAGAAGATGTGATGAAAAGGCACTAAAAAAAAAAAAACTAAAATCAGAAATTAGTCATTCAAGTGTTTACACTGTGAAAGGCCCCCCTGGGTAAAACCCTGTTGTAAGGAAGATGCATTTTCAATGCAGAGGCTTGCCAGCAAGCTCACTAAGCTTAATACAAAGAGTTGCAAATATTCAAATCCTCTCTCACTGGCCCGGATGACACATCATTTAGGTGATACTGGCGGGTTGCATTTAAACTTGAAGAATCAATCAAGCTTCATAACACCAAGCAAGCAGTCAGCTGTCTCTGAGCCGTGAAGATTTAGCAGCTCACAGGTACTTGAAAAAAATTGTACACGTTATGCTCACTGTTGATATCATTTACTTCTGCTTTTATGTTGTTTGCATGTGAAAATAGACACCTTGGAAGGGGGTCCAAGACTCATTTCTCTCCTAGGGACATTAAAGTCTCTCTGGGTTTTCCACTACAAATCCTCTGCCGCGACAAAACAGGTATGAATGTTATGCATGACGCCTGTCAGACACCCACACTGCATGTCTACGCAAGGTTCACCGCTTGCCAGCAATGTGATTCTCCAGTCAGATCAGAGTATTGTGTGAATCACAAATCGAAACTCCAGCAAACACCTGCTCACTGAGAGATAATTTGCATGTACCCATCATCGTCATCGTTCATCCAAAATATGGAATAAATTGAGTCTGTAGATTTAAATGAAAGTTTTAATGAAGCTTACCTGTCCTTGGTGGAGTTATCAGAATCAGAAGCATTACTGCCAACCTTAGCTGCAAGCTGGTGAATCCAGCCTCCATTGTAACCCCTGAGAGGAGAGCCAGCATGAAGAAAAAATGAATGACGATCAAGAATATCTTTTCAGTTTGTTTCTAAGCACTTGTCCTTCAGTGTGAGTCTCAGAGTTTAACATAACAGCTGTAACTTTACAGGCTATTATTGCTCAAGCAAGGTCTACATGAAATGTTTATTTAATAGAAGAGGGTTAAACACTGACTGAAAGATTATACTAGCAGCAAATGATGAGCTTTTACCCAACTCAGGAGGAGAAAAGAAGATTATATCTGATTTACCTTCAAATGAAGAAATAATCCAAAGTAAAAGTGTCCTTCGAGGTAAGTATCAATAATAGGGAAGCTTGTCGTTTATGTTCTCAGGTGAAACTCAGCAGGTATAACTAAGGTCACACCCTCTGCGTCCAAAGTGCATCTACTGGCCACTCCCATTTTGGAACACGTCAAACTTCCTTCAGACAGGTTTTATGTTTGAAAGCTCAGTTTTTATAAGATGAAAAACATTTTTAATTTTTTTTCTTTTAAAAAGATTTTTTCATTATGATTTTAATAAAGTTTTTCAAAATAAAAGTATCTTACACAGCTTGAATTGTGTATGCTTTGTTTTCTAATCAAAGGTTTTTGTACAGTTTCTGTTGACAAAGACTGATTATTACCTGTCTTGAGTTGTTTGACAACTACAGTACATTGCTCTTTGGCTGGTTTGTTTACATTTTAACGAGATGAATATCTACAACAATGACACCTCCAACTTCCGTTTTCCCATGAATGCTTCTCTTCTGCAATTCTATACAATTTAAAAATGTTCCTGTTTCTATTTCCTTTTAAAACATTTATCAGAAATACATTTGTGGAATGAGTAGCAGAGCTGATTTTGAGCTATGAAACATTTGCCAAATCTTCTCTGCAAATGCCAAACAGCTAATTCTGCTGTTGACTCTTGTCATTTATTGGATTTAAATATTGAAGTCTAAAGAAACGTGACTTACTGGTAATTTCATAATTAAGAGTCTAAACAGCACAGAGAAACCACATCCAGCACGACTAACAGGCACTTTTATGTAGTTTTTTTTAACATATTGTTTTCAAAGCAGAGTTATATCTATGAAGTCTCACAGCTTGTCCAGCCTGACTCACTCCTTGACACACCCTTCTGATGCAACCTTGAAAACACTCATTGTTGTTGCTTACAGACATCGTGGAATGCAACTATGTTGATTTGATGCCATGACATTAACCAAGCTGCGAAACTGCAAATGTGATCAATGCTACTGTTTTTTGGGCTCCAAATAAAGATTTTTATTAGCCCACAAAGCTTATGAGGCGGGGTCAGAATTTACATGTCTTGAATAGATGAATAGATTGATTTTAAGCAAAACAAGGGCAAGTGAGTTGCTATTGTCAGCACAAACAAGGAAATACATTTTGAACCAGGCAGCTGGTGAAATTATTCAGTATTGACTTTAAGAAATTGGATGATATGATGTGAGCACAAAGCATGACGTTAGCCATTAGGAGATGTAAGTTGAGTTAATGTGATCCTGCCAATAATGTTCATTACAGAAATGAACAAATTAGTAGCACTCAGTATGAAACATGATCAGAAAGCAAATTCCAAATCAGCACCTCTCCCCCACATTTTATTACAAGCTGTTCACTTGCAGGCTGTCTACCTGAGCTCCATGTGGCATGACTGATTACCACCACTCCCAAAAATCTGTCCAGCAAGGTGCTCTCGTGTCATCCTCCAGATCTCTGTTTGTGTGAAGCTAGAAAGTATAGCTGCTTTACCAGCAGGTGGTTAATTGCCCCACTTCCTCCCCCCAGTGTTAGTGGTGTTGCTGGCATAGGAGTGTTAAGTCCAACAGACTGACAAGACAAGGTGGGATCGAATGGACAGACACTAACAAATAGCATTAACTCTGTAGGAGAGACTAGGACAAGGGTACGGTATACAAGTGTGACCAATTGACCAAATATCTGGAACGTGTTACATCTTTAAACCCTTTTTGTCACATGATGATGTCTTGATTGTCCTACTAAACCTGGCAGATGAGAAACAGCCAGACTTTGGCTGTCTGTGCTGTCAGGTCTATAGTCCACATACTGTATCTCCTCAGATTTGGCAAAGTTAGCCTAATCACACGTCGGGGTAGCAAAAACACCACCTAGACAGATGTCCAAAATACACGTAAACAGCTTAGCAGGGGTGTCAAACAAATGAACAAAGCAGGGAGGGGAGGAGGCTAGCGAAAGGCAGGGCTTGCCAGAAGCCATACTGAAATAGCACTGCAGCGTGACTCACCGTGTGTCAATGTCAGGAAGCCTGTTAGACACATTTATTTGTCTTTTAAATGTAGAAAGTCACTGAGACATGGATGGTGATTCTGGCAGAATATAACGCAGTCACTCAGCCCCTCGAGGAGTGACATGAGTGGAAAACAGCAAACATGCTCTGGGCCACGAGCTGCTAAAGGAAATTTGAACTTAGAAAGAAATGGGTGTTTTTCTTATACATTCATGTATTTTCATTGCAACAACCATTCTATTTACAGCTGTCCCGCCCACCATACACACTCAGCAACCTAGGTAAATTATGTTATGTACAAAAAGCAAAGCTCAATATTCAGTCTCACTTTTTACGCTTATAGACTGGTACAAATACTCCCCCTCTTTAAGGAAAATCTATTTTCAGCTGCTTCCTAACTGCATCCTTTCAGTGTGCCGTGGTGTGCAATAAACATTAGTATGATCTTTTTTCAAATAAGTATCTCACAGCAGAAAATTCAGCTACTGAAACTGTAATTTTACATCACTTTCATTGCAAAATCACACTAACAGAAAGCAGAAGGGGTGAATGAGGGATGAAGGTATTTGCTTCATGCATCCTGTCAGCAACCTCATGACCTGGAGTAAAACGTTTGAAAGGTAACTAAGGCCACAATTGAAGATTTTCTAGGAAACCACATCCTTTGGATATTTGTCTGCATATGCATGATGTCATCAGCAGGGATTATGGTGAACAAACTGTGTGAGGCAAAACCTTATCCTGTCCATGCATGTGCAGTGCCTTCAGAGGGCAGACATGAGAAAGCAAAAGCTAAATCCACATGAAACAAGAGAAGCATCCAACTTCAAACCTACAGACAGGAAAATGTAGGTAAATTTAATATGACATTGCCATTTATCCTCCCCCTTGGCTGCCCACTCACATATACTGCATACACCAACACACGCACACATGGCCTTCAGCAATATGAGCATAGACGGTAGAGTCCATAATCCAATAAATTGTGCTACTTGTGGTAAACCCAGTGAAGTCTGGCACACAGAGGGTGTCCATGGAGAGTAGGGTCCTCTAAGCCCCGCCACGAGGAGAGTGATCGAAGAAGTATTCTCTGATAAAGAACTTCAGATCTGCTGCAGTGGTGGCTCTCATTTCCAGAACACAACGGTGAATTATAATTTAATGATATAATTTCATGCTTGTTTTTTCCCCCTATTTTAGAGCACATAAATTATAGGAGAAAAAAAAGACATGTCCACCAGCTGAGTTGTGGCGAGGGATGAGAATGAGTATGGACAGAAGATGTGATGCTTCACTGTCTGCTCAATCTTCAGTCAATAAACAGCAAGCATTCATTTGGAAGAGAGATTATTGAAGTCCAGTTGAATGGATTCGCTCACGCGCCTTGCCTTGCTTGAAAGTGACTGACAAATTCACACAGTAACACAAATTTTCATCAACACACTTGAAGCAAAATGCATATTCTATTTGCTACTGTTGTCTCAAATTAGTGACCCAGACTTTGTTCACTGCTAGGCAGTAACAACAGCATAATGCTCCTCATAACAAGACATGCTTATTACTTGGACACTTTTGCCTGGACGGTTCAGAAACACTTAATATGCTAATTTTAGTTGTCCTCAGTCTTACTGAATTTCATACATGTGTAATCTCAAAGCTAACCTAGGAGCTTCAATAAGCTAATTCATCATAGAAGGACCTGCATGCATTTAAAATAGTAAAGGCTAAAAATGTTAAACAGAGATTTTTTTTTACCATTTAAACAAATGTTTTTTGTTTTATACTAACCATTTGATGCATTTACTTGAAAATGACTTTGGACTCTGGAGCATTAATAAATCCACTAGGAGGAGAAGATGTGTCAAAATATATACATCACGAATGAAAGATACATTTTATTATGCAAGTGGTGCAGAGCTCTCAAAAACTCCTGCATCAAATATGATACATTTGGCAGCATTACAAGGTTGAAGCTGTTTCCGAAAAGCCTTTCACACACATACCAGTGCCAGGGAACCAGTGGCTTCTCCAGCCTTTGAGGACACCCCAGGCTTAGCCCTGACCAGATGTAAGTTTATAAGTTAAT
>JBAMHV010000012.1:20229371-20252278 GCA_037177535.1 Pseudomugil gertrudae
TTTGCATTTATAAATCAAGAAAGACACCTTGATTAAAAACGACTGCAGATGAACATAGAGCGACCTAATGAACTGTAAAACATTTCAAAGTTAATCAAATCAAAATTTATTGGGTAAAAAAATATAATCTGGCTGTTCCGAAATCATATACACATTAAACGCGCTGTCATTTGCTTAGTAGATCACGTTCTAACCACGGTCCCGCCCCACTCGCTAAATTCTAGACTCCACACGCTAATTAGTACATGCAAATTGAGATCTTAGTATATTTGGCCCTCAGATGTGTGATTATGCAATAAATAGTCACATAGTGATTGTTGTTTTGGAACTATAGATATTAGATTTTAATCAACAAAAGTTGACTCAAATATATGTCTTTCCACCTTTTCCATCTGTTGTCTGTTGTATGTAGTGTTATACAAAATGCAGGAGACCATACTAGGGCGGACCAAATGGCAGGAAAGTGAATGATTAAATGAATGAGCTTTAGGTTTACTGTTAGAATGGGCACCTCACAACATAGTTATTACAAGGTATTTTTACTATGGGTGCACCTAAATAAAAATTTTGGATGATACAGATTTCTGTAGGGTGAGAAGCTCAGTTATCTGGGAAGAACTCAGTAGAGCTGCTGCTCCTCCACATGGAGAGGAGCCAGAGGAGGTGGCTCGGGCATCTGGTTAGGATGCCTCCTGGACGCATCTCTATTGAGGTGTTTCAGGCATGTCCCTGCAGGAGGAGACCCCAGGGGAGAGCCAGGACATGCTGGACTAATTACATCTTGCAGCTGGCCTGGGAACACCTCAGGATCCCCCCCAGATGAGCTGATGTGGCTGGGTAGGGAAGTCTGGGCTTCCCTCCTTAGGCTGCTGCCCCATCGACCCGATTTCGGATAAGCGGTGGAAAATGGATGGATGGATGGATGAATGAATGAATGGATGGACAGATTTCCGATATTAATGTTTTTGTAGCTTAAAACGGACATTTAGTCATATGTTTTTTTCCCTAAGGTTTAGGATGAAGAAATTATGTAGAAAATAAGGATTAATGGCATCAACAGTAGCCTCTTGTCATTGTTTGTGAACTCCTACAAGGTGGTTTTTCAGATTACATATAGTGGTAAATGATTTGACGCTGCATCCTTATTGCATTAGTTTGCATTATTACATGCTACTTTTTAAGAATCTTTCACCACTGTGAAAAAACAACCTGACATTGCTTCTCCACATCAGATAAAGACCTCACAATGCTGTGCTGCATTACCATCACTTTCACATACCCAAAAAAATACTGCATGCCCCTTTCATCTCCAGACACACATAAAAATATCCTGAAATAAGAATGGACTGTTAAAATCGGCCCAGTTAAACTAATACAAATAATTTAAGACAAATATCTGCTAATACTAATATCAACCCTGGTGTTTGTACATCCCTAAATTTCCCCTACATTGTTCAATTTAATTCAATTAATTACAGGTCATTCACAATCCATATAAAACAAAGACTTTTTACAAATAATGAATTGAATCAATTCATCTGTTTGATACCGTTCTATCCTGAGTGTGCACAGTGTGGCAGGTGATGGTGGGAAAAAAATAGGAAGGAAAACCTCAAGATGAACAAGGCTGAGGGAGAGTAGCCATCTGCCTCCACTACCTGAGGCTAAAGAAGACAGAAAAGAGGGGTCAACAAGCACCATAGTTTAATGCCAGTTTTGCAAGAGCAAAACTGAGAAGCAGATGATAAAAAATGTGTAATAAGTCCAAAAAGAATAGAGAGAAATGGGGAACTGCTCAGTGCATCTGCAGTCTCAGTCTGTAGCAGCTTAACAGGAGTTACCAAGTAAATTAGCAGTAATGTTGCCTCTGAGCATTTTTACATTCTAGTATTTTTAAAATGTACAAGTCTTTCAATGTGCAATAGATTTCTTAAAAAAATCTTAGTCAGAATCTAGCCTGTACTGAGCCCAACACAGTAGAGAGGATATCTTCCATAAGAGGGTCCTGAAAACAGGACGATCCATGTCAGAAATGTGATAAATGCAAAATTTTGTATTATTTACTTTTTCTCTTAATGTTTTCTGTTTGTTTTTGTAGCTGCCAAAAAAAAACCAAGCAGTTTGAGTGTGACTACGAAAGGCTGTTCTGAGCAGGATGTGGGTAAAACAGAGACGAGATGACCCCATCTGCTATCTATTTAGCAGATGGGTAGGTCAGCCTGGGCTCATTAAATGCTGAATCACATTTCATGTTACTAGTATGATTTCTGCACTTTCACTATATATATATATATACTTTGAGAGAATTCCACCCAGCTCCATTCTTGTACTATAACATAAACCATTCATCCTGCTGTTTTAGTGGCATAAAATTGCACAATAAAAGCTTAAAATGCACATCAAGACATATGAAAAGTGCTGAAAGTGGCTTTCTTTGCATTTCATTTGTGCTGGTTTGATAAGATGTTTATTTTTGTGATGATATTCATTAAACAGACAGAAAGGTGTGTGTGAGTGAAAGAGATTATGATAAAGTTGGTATGTTGATATGTTGGTTGTTTTGTGCTTTAGAGCCGTTTGTGCTACATTTTACATGAAAAGTGCTTTGTGATCAAAAAGTCTGATTATTTTTGAAGTTTTTTGACCTGTGCATCTGTGAGAAATTCAGTGTGAGCTCTCAGATTAAACAATGTAATTTGGTGAATGGTTAGTTTAAAATGCTGATTAGAGCAGCCTGATTTATTATAACTTCTTTTCTTAAATCTTAGTCTTAATTAAACAACGTTGTGGCTTTTACTGTAAGTCAAACTGCAATCCATTACAGCTAGTTAAAACAGAAAGCACAGGGCACAAGACGAATGACCTCACACAACACTCAAAGATATAAAACCTTTTCCACAACGGACATACACACACCCACAAGGCTGTTCGGACAAACGGGGTGTCTGAGAGGAAACAAGCTCTAAACTGCCCATTTTCACTGGAAAGAAAAGAAAGAGTACTCGACTCAAAATGCACAGATGGCAAGTATCACAGTTTGATGAGGATATGGTGGGCTTAATCATTCAGTCTGAGCAGTTTTGTTTGTCACTTTGATGAAATAGAAACAACAGGTTTGGTTTCATGCTGTTTGTGAGGTGATACAAACTGTTTTGATGCAAAATGTGAAGCTTTTTTCCTTAAAAGTCTTAATACCACCAATAAGGGATTTAAGAAATATGTTGCTTTTTTAAAAAAAATAACTGCAATAATATTTCAGGATTGAAGCTTTTGTTAAAATGCCAAACCGAGCTCTGGTGTGAATACACTCCTTAATTCAGTGTGCTGACGAAAGAGTCAACATTCAGACCGTGGATGTGTGTTAAGACACGGATACTTGAGCAGTTGAATGCATGGATTTACTGTACTTGAAATTATTTAATATTTATCACAGAGAGGGTTTGATAAGATATAGATATAGAAATTATTAACTTTGATGCATTAGATATGCAGGCAGATTAGCAACCTGAAATTCTGGATACAGACTCTATGATGCAAATTGTATAAATCTACATTTAAGGGAAATATTGAAGCCTTGTCTACTGATTGGATAATTAAGTGATAATAATGAAGGGTGACGTTCCTTTTTTCCACTTGGCTGTCAGGAAACTACATTAAAAGGTGAAAAATCAATGTATTGCAGATTTTTTAGGAAGTTATTTGCTCTAAACAAGTCAATAATTCCTTCTTATTAAATGGTATGATTTGACACTTCATTGTAGTAAAAATGAGAAGCACTTCAAATCTAAAAAAGTGTAAGAAAGCATGAAACCTGACAATCATGCTGCAAACCTGGCTGCAGGAATGCATATGTCTGATGGCCAAACAACCACACGATCAATATTTTCTGTTATTACAAATAAAACATAACAAAATGGCAATGAAATTGGTTATTAACAACTGTATATGAACAACATGTGTAACTCACATTAAACAAGAACCAAATAAAAGTAGACCATTTTTTGATTGCATGAGCTTCTTTGCTGTTTGGGCATGTATGCATGCATTTTCCCCTGCAAGAATTAAAATAAATGAATGCATAAAATCTGCTTAAAATGTTAAAATATCTTTTGGGTTTAACAAAGCAAAGCAGCCTTCTGTGGCAACCCTCACTACACATGACTACCCCGATTATCATAACATTATAACGATCACTGCACTAAGAACAAAGTGCACAAGTTCAACAGAAAAACATTTTAATAAAAATAGTATGCATGTTGCATTAGGTAATGAAGTATAAATTCTACCCAAATAAAATATATTTGTCAACAGCAATAAAAACAAGCATATTTTATTAAATTAAACACTGAAACTGACATAAAAAATCTCATCAGTTGGATACTGATGAAGCAATTAATACAGTGTCTGTCAATGCAGTAATCTCTGCATTCAGAGTGATATACAGACGCTGCCACCTGTCTCTGAGAAGCATAATGCTGCACACATTTTATAGAAATATTTTCATTTATAGGTGCCACGAGTTACAGAGCATTGAGTACTTAAAATTATTTAAGATGTAAGAAATGTATTGGCCATCTGAGAACATAGACACAGGAACTCGTGTGCGGTTGTTTGGTTCGGCGTCCGATATGAAAAAGCATATAACTTTATATAACATTGGGGAAAACAATTTATTGTGTTGCACCAACAGGACAAATAACACACTGCGTTGAGGTGTGTAGTCTGTCTAACTGACGTGTATGTGTGTACATACATTACATCGGTTAACAGCCTCACAGCAGCAGGGAAGAAGCTATTAAAAAAATGTGTTCAGTGTGTGATCATGTCTGATTACAATATGATTGAAGAGAATATAAGCATTATATTGTGGTACTTGTTAGCTCGCCATATTCAGCAGTTGATACTGAGTGTTATATGACAAGAAAACCAACAAAGAAGTAGCATACACATCAATATTGCATGACCATGACCTTTAAGCCTTCAGTTGTATGCTGGAAAGGGGCTTATTCAAAATGAATGCGTATGGTATTTGTGTCTAAACTGTACACTGGTTTTGTACATAAACAAGGTAAAGAAACACCACTGCATTTCCTGTCTGAGTTCCTTTCTGGTGGGCGGAGGGTTGGGGAACAACACCAAGGTATTTAGACTTTTATGGATTAAAAAAAGGTTGAGAGGAATATTTAAGCAGAGTTTAACAGTGGAAAAACAAAGATAATTAATTTATCTAAAAGAGTGAAGGCAGAAGGAAAGATAATAATTTGACATTTTTACATACTGATGTGTTTTGTTTATCTGGTAGTTCAACTTGTTTCTACTTTAGTCCCTGGTTTAGTGATTAACTGTTATTTGGTAAACTCATTAAACTTACATTGTTATCTTATTAGAGCTTTATGCTAATCTTATGCTAGGGTGTCTGATTTAATTATGTCAGTAATCCTCTTTACCTTCATGTTTTTGTGCTGCTGCATTTTGTTGCACCACAATAATAGTAACATATTTGATAGGTAATTCACAACCAGATGTCTGAATTAAAGATTAGTAGTATACGGTGCCGCAGCACACGTCACACAAATAGGACTCTACAGGAAACGGGTGTCATGTGATTAGAAGCTTAAAATGTTGTGTAAATCATACATGACGTGCTAAAAAGGAAGAGACCACATGTTTGTCAGCATACAGTTCAGAGACAAACATGTGCACATGGTCTGAATATCTTACAAAAGCACCATTATTGATGTGGCTTTAGCAAGTGATGCCTTAAGTAATTGACAGAAGAAAAGGTTTATAAATATTATGGGCTTGTGGAAGCAGGAGATGCAGTGGAAGAAATAAAATCCAGGACTCCCAGAGTTCCAAATTAACAAAAAACACAGACAAAAGAAACAAAAAACACAGAAAAACACTATAAAACTGGAAAACTAAGCCAAGAAGGACAAACACACAAACACCATGAAAATATCAGATTAACCAGCGCAGTGGTTAGCGCTGTGGCCTCATAGCAAGAAGGTTGCTGGTTTGAGCCCAGGACTCTCCATGTATGCGTGGGTTCTCTCCGGGTTCTCCGGCTTCCTCCCACCCACATGCATGCATGTTAGGTTATAATAGCTATGGTTAAAATGGTGTAAAAATAACATGTAATTCGCTTTGGATAAAAGCGTCTGCCAAATGACTGTATAGTATAGTATAGTAACTAAGACACACAAAGAACTGGCAATAAATGGAACATATAGAGAGGCTGATTACAAGCTCATCAGCTCATCACTGGTTCAGCAACTATAAACATGCAAACACCACACAGCGACTCTAAATATGATTTGAACCAGTGTTTACAGTGCAAAGCACCACACTGTAATCTATAGTAGCATGAATCACATCGTGTCTTTTCTCCTTACTAAGTTTGATTGTTTTCAGACCTAAATTTTCTTTTCATTTACTGGACAACACTTAAATAAATAAATAATAAAATAAAATAAAATAAAATAAAATAAAATAAAATAAAATAAAATAAAATAAAATAAAATAAAATAAAATAAAAAAATAATGCTGAAAAAGCCTCCAGATGGATTTTAGGTGTCATGCAGAAGTGTGGTGCAAGTTATATACAGGATATGTCTGGTAAAAATACTACAAACCTAAATTTACATTTTATTCCAACTTTAACTGTAACAGCACTATGACATAAAAAAAGGTCAAAAGGTCAGCTGCTCTGGACACAAATGGTAGATTTGATTTGGTGTCCTTGATTGGATCGTGACAATGGGATCTACAGTGTTATAAACACAATATTGTGCAACTGTATAACTGAAAGTTCACATCAATAAGTGAGAGCTTTATTGTTCTTTTGGCCACAATCTATATTGCTGATAGATTGAATGAGAAGAGAGCTATGACAAAGATGTTTAATTCTCAAACCAAAGAAGATAAGTGAGTGTATTTATGATGACTTCTATCTCCATTATCTGATGCTGATGACAGACACTGGATCTAACCTACAAATAAGCCCTGATGAAAAATGTTGTTTTGGTATTTATACCAGTGGTGCCAAGTCAATGCTGATGCTGTTACAGTTCAATGTTTGCCAACAATGGTCAATAGATGCCATAGATTACTGAAATGCACTTTTATACACAAGGGAAAGGAATCTGCTGCAGTGAAATCAAAAGGTAAGCTGTAGGGGAAATTTCAGCTTCCATAAAGATCATGATGTTAAAGGCAGTCAAACCTCATTAACACAACAGCCAATTCATTTTCTACATAACCCCCCTTTCCCTACTGCCCTTTAACAACCTTCACTGCCTAAATTAAGATGTGTTTGGTACTTTTTCTCTTCAAGATAGTAGCAACTGCCATGGTTCTGTGTACTACTGCTGTACTAATGCTGCCATTATTTATGCAATAGCTGAGAAGCCCTCAGCATTGAGCTGCAGGGACTTCTGTCAAAAGGACTCCCTGCGTGGAAAAATCCTTACGTGAGCAATATTTTACACTCTTTCATAATAGCAATTTTTGTGGTTCTGCTCTTTTATGCAGCAGAGCAAGCACTTGCCACTTAAGTGCCCTAGGCGATTATGGTTTGGTGGAGGACAATTTATGTCACATTGTCATGTGAAAATTAGACAAATGGATAAGAACAATCTAGAGGAACAGACCAGGGTGAACTGCATGTGAGTCTAATGTGAATATTGTAAAAAAAAAGATTTTGTAACTATCTGGTAAGAATATATATAAGACTATATATATACTATATATAAGATATATAATATAAGACTTTGTGTGAATTTGGCCATTTTGATGATACAAACTGCAGCTGTAACAGCGGTATAACTCACCTTTTTCCATCTGTTTCACCTGCTGCTCCTTGGTGGCTGATTTATAGCTGAATTCACACATCTGCCTATTCTATATCACTATGTGATACTCTCTCTGCCTGTTCTTCAGAAGCACTTATATCATTATGCCATTCCTGATTGCCTTGTGATTGTGGCACTCGCGTAACCATACCCATAACTATCAGTTACTGCCTGTTTTCCCAGAGCTGCTGGCAAAAGTTTCTGTTTCATGGAAAGACCATCCTTTCAGTAACCAGAGTCTGATTCAGAGACTTCCTCTCTGGACATTGTAGGTACCAGATATGTCAGATATGCAAGGGGCCACTGCACTTGTTGATGCATATAACAGAATATGATTGGCTGGAGGTAAATCACTGAACACTTTGGACTCTAAGCTCAAACTTCATGTTGGCCTTAGCTTTTACAAAGTATGTCAGTAATCTAAATGTTTTCTCGGTTCATCCTTCGTGCACTCAGTGTTCCTCAGGCGATGTAAGAATGTCACTAAAGCATAATTTGACTTTAGTGCCCAAGGTAGTGGGCTCATGCTTGCCCCTAATTTTTTTGGCATTTTCTCAGCTGCTTTTCTCTTTACCTGAAGAACAACGACTTATGTGCTTCTGTGGACAGGACAGAGGGGATCTGGGAGAGTGATCGATTCTATGTCCTGGGCCAAGAGCCATTTGTGCAGGCCGTCACAAAGCAATGGTTTCCATTTGGACTGTGGAGGTTGTTGCTCTGGTCCACAGGCACCTGCATGTTTGCATGGTCACTCCACTCAGGATGTGGCTGCATTTTGGGCCCTCTCTGGAGGGGTCTCCATGCAAGATATTTGTGCTGGGGCTGTACTGGTTTCCATCACTCACTTATGTACAATTCTACAAACTGAGCATCGTCGCCTCCAGTTTGGCCCATTCTTTGCTGAGCTGTGGTCTTACAGCAGATGAGCTTACAGCTGGGATTCTTATGCAAATGAGTTTTCAAACATTTTAAACCACGTGGATTTTAAACAGCATATCACATAGTCTGCTCACAACTCAGGACAGGATCAGGTAATTACATGATCTGTCCTCTAGCGTGTCCCCTGTTGTTGACCTGACTGCATCAGACTACAACTGTGTACATCTTGATATCACTTGTTTTATCCAATAGGAGGCCTTGGTGAGAGCTGTGAAGAGTTAAACTTCAAACAAACCTTTAAACTTCAAACTAATTTGAAATAAACCACCCTGGAGAAATCAGAGAATCAGATAAATCAAAAGAAACTGCTGATAAATACTGATCGGTATCTGACTTACCACTTTTTAAATAAGATTATGGAAAAAAATAGTTTTTATCCAATGAAATTAGTTTTTAAATAAACAGTTTTTAATAGTTTTTAAATAAACAGCACTTTTGACAAACATCAGTCTGGTTTTGAGGATGAAACACAGCACAGACACAGCTCTTTTAGAAATTTTAATGATTTCTAACGTCACATGAACTGCAAGCTTTTAGTTGTGGGTCTGCTGGGTCTAAGTTCAGCCGTGGATAAAGTAGATCGCCGCATTTTTATTAAAAAGACTTAGAAGTCTGGTGAGCCTCTCGGGTACTGTTCTGAGTTTACTCATCTCACAGATTGAAAGTTTTTCATAAATATGGATGCATGCATCTCAAAATTCAATGAAATCGAGTGTGGGGTTCTTCAGAGTTAATTTTTAGGCCCCATCTTTTTGATTTATGCATGGTGCCGCTTGGGGATGTCATCAAGAGGCTCGGCTTTGGTTTTCAACAGCTTTGCCGATGACACTCAGGTCTACATTGCATGTCTCTTGATGACTAATAAGCAGGCTGAATTCTTTTTGAATGTGTTTTAGATAAAAAGTCATGGATGACAGAGAGCTTCTTACAGCTTAACCAGGACAAAACTGAAGTTTTAACAATGGGTCCAGAAGACAAGACAGAGATCACTTTAACAAACAGGCCCCAGCTTGTCCTGATCTGGGGGGTTCATTTAAGGATGCTCCCAGTGTGTGTACAGCTCCCCAAAATATTGTTTCCTCATCTCAGTAAGAGAGTATACTGTATTTCATTTTATAGAGATGTTTCAGTTAATGATGCAGAAACTGCAAGTCAGAGTTTATGTTTGTGCAGAGAGGAGTTGGGATTGTGCCTGTGTATTATGTACATCTGTGTATTGATGTGTGCATGTGAAAAGCAGAGCATAATAAGGCCTATGTTCTTAATCTTATATGTTTAAATGTATGACTGTACTCTTAGGCAACCATTGAGTGGATACTTGTGTGGTACATCAGTATATCAAATAGGTCATCTTGCTGTTTTCCTCTAAATATAGGACTTTAAACATATCAGAATCATTATGAATAAGGAGGGATAAAGTTATTTTTTGGTGGATTATGTTGACAGCTGGTACAAAGCACCAATATGCCCAAAATAAGCTTCTCTTGCCAAGATAGAGCCAAATTAGATTAGTACAAAAGCAGCAATAATTACTTTGTTTCTGGACATCAGAAAATTCTAAGAGTATGACTTAAAAACAGACGCATCATAAAGAGGATAAAGACTTTTTGGTGGGTTTAGCTAACCACTGTAACAAAACGCCGAGCTCAGCATGAATCAGATGGGACAGTGAGATTTTTTATGTAGCATGACTAATATCTTTGTTTATGCTTCAGTTGGTTGAAAATGACTGTAAATTTAACAGATTCATTTCTTTGCATTGATGTGTTGATTTTGACAGCCATATTTAAAACCTAATCTTTTTCATAGATGTAAGCTTTTTTTTTCTGGCGACCCCTCAGAATACTCTTGGGACTCCCAGTTTGGGAAAGGCTGTTCTGGCCTTTGAAGCAGTTAATCTGGACTGATGAGTAGATAACTGTTCCTGTACAGTAAAAAAAAAACAAACATGCAGCTGCTGCAGACAGAATAAAACTTTTAGTGTTTGTACAAAATAAACCATCCAGCTGTGCTTATGTATGACTAAAATATGAGGTAGAAGCATTTATCTCGACACACAGCAGGCTTTCTAAACTTAGCTCCATGTATGTTAACAAAAATAAAGCAAAAAAAAGACATTTATCTGTACTCAGGCTCTTCACTTTTTTAAAACTACTCCTTAGGGATTGCACCATTGGTTTGCATTTGTTAATATCAACCACAACACACCTAGTTGACCTGAGCTCAGATGCTTTTTTTCAGGTTTTGTGTATATGAAGCGACCAGATGCTGAAATAATATCCCTTTTTTTTTTTTGCATTGGACAGACCATATTGATGTTCGATAACTGAGGAAAAAACTACGTGACTTAGCACACTTCTTGTCTTATCGTGTAATTGTCGTTGGCTTTTTGTTGATTTCCCTGGTGTGGGGAGCAGAGCTGTTCATGAATCAGGGGGAAATGCAGTAAATCAGTGGAACAAGGAGACATCTCAAAAGAATGCACCATAGAACTGGTACATTATCCAATCTGCTTGTGCAGCATGTGTTAGAGAGAAGATAATTTAATTTAGGTTATGTATACATTTTACTTCCGGCACTTTACACTGTCAAAATTTTGTTAAAGGCAAGTAAAACTGCAGCCATAAAGGTCAAGCTGTCAGTTGAGTTTCTGCCTGAAATGATTTCCTGATGTTAAGCAAACTAAAGTGGCTGTGGGATCACTTTTTAGGGACAAGGAAGTGACTCATAAAATGAAATATATTATACAGCATATTTGCAACAACCTTTTTAGCCCTGCTTCATATTAAGTCATAAAACATTGTTGACAGGATTCTACAGTATTAGAAAGAGTTTTATTGTTAAAAACCATGTGAATTTCAGAACGATTAGGAACACAGATCACTTACATAGACAGATACAAGACAAGACCCCATCGTGATGAACATATCTAAAAAAAATGGAGGAAATGTCTATCATTATTTTTATATGAAGCTCACACTAATATTCACGTTTTCAGTGGATATTAAAGTGGAAAGATGAAAGTGAGAGAATATACTATAATACAAAATAATTTTTTAAAGCAGTTTGAATATTCAAAGGTTTAAGCTGAATAATGTGTTTCTTAGGAAAAAAAACAGGTTATAGGATGGAGCTTTTGACCACTGTCTTCTTATGAAAAGTAAAGCAAGTCTCTTTTTTCCCCTTGCTCAGCAGGCCTAGTGGGACATGTGACAAAGGCCGTCAAGCGTTACTATTTAAATGAATTTTACAGGTGACATACAGTGTACAAAAGGTGGACTAACAGAGAAATCCAGCTGTGGAGCATAAGAGTCTGTACAACCTCACAAAACTGTGACAACTTCCTTTGAATGCTTTCATACTTCACTGCCTCTATTTTCAGCTGAAGTCAATCATTTGCATTTAACAGCCTGGAACTCATTATTTTGACTTGCCAGCTTAAAGGTAATACATGCTGAAAATTCATTCTCAAAGTGGACAGAAGCAAGGGGAGGACAGAATCTTCTGTCTACAGGACTCATTTTAGAAAAATGGCTTGAACATCCTTGAAAGAATCCTCTTCAATATCTAGCCTGTGAGAAATGCAGTAGAGCATGGAGTTATGGATTATCCTCAAGGGAAAAAGCTGTGACAATCCATAGATCTCAACAGTCACCAGCATCATTGGTTGTCTAGTATTTATTTTCTTCAAATATGTATTTAAGAGTGGAATATTCACTTTCTTGCTGAGAAGCTCATCTGCATGTTTTCCAACCCTAAAGTTTTGTTTGATATACAAGGCAGCTACCTGATAAAACACCAGTACATCATTTTAAACCTTTTGCCTTCTCATTTTTATGAAGGAATAAATCAAGTATAAGATATATTTGCAAACCGCTCAACAAAGCTAGGCTAGTTATTCAACATTACACAAAGCGACTCCAGCGTGTCTGCTTTAAATTAATCAGACAGGACAGGGAAGTGGTGTAGACTTTCCATGTACCACTTGGCAACAACACAAATAAGCTTGTTTGCAATGAGTTGAATTATCTCGTTTCTTTCTGTGTGCCGTGAGCAGAAAACAGACAATCAGAGGAACAGAATTTGTTTATGTACGGATGAAGTATCATCATTGATGCTAAGCAGGAGTGTATGTGCCTTTAAATCATTAATGTAACCTTGGGCAAAGATAAGCTAACCATTATCGACCTTCAAAATCTCCCAAGTAAGAGATATCATTGAAATGTTACATCTGCTAATAAAGCTGAGCAGATGAGTGCATAAAAGTGCATAGAACTGCTCATTTAATTTTCCTTACATCAATATGACACATTGCTTGACCTCTTTTGTAGAGCAGTGATGTACGATGTCCTTGAGGGCCACATTGTGCAAGTTTTAGTTGTTTCCCTGCTCCAGCTCATCTGATACAAATTAACAGCTTGTTGTCAAGTTCTAACCAAGCCTGCTAAAGAACCATTAATCTGAGACAGGTGCAGGAAACATTCAAACCTGCTGCAACGAGGACTGAAACTGGACATTTTGTTAAAATGTTTTGTTACATAAGGGCTCTTTGGTTTAAAAAAGTATTTTGGTGCCATGGAACGTATATTTTCATATTTTGCCTTCTGAGTAGCTTTCTTTTGTTCATTGTTGTTTTCAAGTCAATATTTAGCCCTCCCACAATTTTTCATCCAAACAATGTCCCCAATACTGATCAGCAGGTTGCAGACCACGGCTCTCTAATCAGCATTCCTCTCTCAGCTACACATCAGCAAAAGGTTTCAGAACATACTAAATTACTTTTCATCAGTCACAATATGACAAATCAAACACTAATTACAATAACTGCCAAAATTAGGCCAACAAATCATTTTTTCCTGCTTATATTACATTTTTTGTTTGTCTTACAGGTTTTCCCACTGGCCCCTGAAAGAAATTAATAATTTATGCAAGGGCTGGAGACTAAATATATGGATATAAATTCTGTTGGCAGCATGCCTCTTTGCTTGCCCGGAGCATAGAGAAAGGCTGAATCATGTTAAAATGTGGACTGTGGGAGATCATAAATCCTTATCTGAACAACCTTTGACTGGTTAGAAACTTACTTACTACACACGAGAGTTGTGAACATGCTAATAGTTGATAATGAGCAGAAGGAATTAAATGTGTATTTAAAGCACAAAAGGGCTGACAGTTATAAGGAAAAGACCGCAGTAAAAGGTAAACACAGGAAGAAACACCCTCTTTAGAAGTATTACATGCTAGCACTAGTGCTGCCAGTGAATGCCTGGCTTAACTTATGCTCGTATTCTGGCTCAGGTTAATTTTTCTCTTCTTACAATGAACATGCCAAAAAAAAAAAAAAAGGAAAAGCAAATTGAGACCAGGAGAAAATGAAAGAGCTGATGGGGAAAAGGCAGAACAAGGTGAGTGATAACTTCATTATAGCTTGACCTCAGTAGCCAGCCTTTACGCTCGCTTTTATTTCACTGCACTGGAGTAATATTTCCAAAGTGACAGAGAGCATTGGTTACATAAACCAAAGCTTCTTAATCTGTTTTTGGTTTTAGGGACTGAAATGTCTTTTGTCTCCTGGACAAGCAAAGAATAGCACTGCCTCTTTCAGCTCCACTGGCACAAAAAGCGAAGCTGTTTACAAGTAAGCAGGGTATAAAACCACTCTTTTTCAGCTGAGTTTTGTCTCCGCTACAGTCTTGCACCCATATCCTGAGTCTGAAGTGTGTGCAATTCAGATACAATCAGTACTGTTGTTGTTCGTGGTATACTTCCAGAAGAGGATAGACGACAACCAGAAAAGAAGGCACGTGAAACTATGTCAGCTCCTGTGCATGCAGCAGGAAATTCAATGAAATGTGACATCCACAGCACAATGCGTGGATTTAAAGAGATTTCTTTCTCTCCAGGAATGGGCTCCAGCCATCGATGCTCTCAACACAAGCACATTTCTTTCAGCAGCTCTCAGTGTTTCTTTTAATTGTATAGTCAAAATCACAAAAAGAAAAAAAAATGTCCTAGATCAATATTATTATACCTTTACACAAACAATGCATAATTAAAATGACAGAAATAATCCACACACAATTTATTACCGAAATGAACATTGTCATTTTTGACACACGTACACACAAAAGCCTTACCTTGAACGGACATATTTGTACATTTTGAGACTAATACGTCTTGTGATAAAACTCATGGATTGTTAATATTCTTCATTTTTGTGGCACAACCAAAAGAGAGACTCTCTTTTTTTCTTTTTCAGTAAAAACTAATTGATTAGGTGAGAAGCATCTGTTACGAGGAGAATGGCTTCATGCAAACAATGCTCTTTGAGATTGTTCCCGCACTTTTTACACTACTGATACAGCTGGTCTTATCTGCCGAATGCAAAATAACTCGAAGGGACAATTAGTATGGGTGCAAAGATGGTGCAACACTTTTAACTCTTCTGACCAGATATCAGTAAACCAGTGGATTATCAGCTTATCCCTATAATGCATTCACACACACACATAAATACGTGCACACGTCCCAATGCTTCACAGGCTACATGATATTATAAAGAAAATCAGCAAGAAAAAAGTTCTTTTGTTGGCTCATGACTCCAAACTCCAAACAGTCTTTCTACAGAGCCTTCCTTCCCATAAAAGTCCAGTTAAAATTTTAGATTGAATGCACCTGGCCACTATCTTCATGCCAGTCACATCAGAGTGATAACCCGCTCTCTCCATTCCAATCATCTTTTCTGTTCACATAATGATGTTCTATTGTCCCACAAGTATTTTCTTCGGAGCTGCAGAATCTATCGCCTTACATCAAAGATAAAACCAGGAAAAACCCTTTATCTCAGCTTAACAGTTGCACCTTATGTCTCTTACAATTAAGCTCAAACACTCACACCTCACATTCTATGGATCCTGATATAGTGCATGTGCAAGGCCGTGTTTCACTCACTAAGGAATCCATCGCCTCAGAGTTTGAATGGTAGCTCAGATAGTACTCCTGCAACTGAGAATTAAGGTCCTGCTCCTGCTTGTGAGCTTTTTTTCTGCGCTTATGGTTGACTGAGTGCTGCTGCAGCTGCCTCATGGTGTTGGGGTAGCGCCTCCACGAGACATACATAACCAGTAGGATCAATGACACTGACAGGAACAGGGCAACGCTGCCTGCAATGATTTTATGGAAAGACATATGTTCCAACTGTAGCTCTGGAATAAATGATGTTGGGGTTTCAGGAGAGATGGGGGATGTAAAGCTTGTGGTTGTGGACTCTGCTATCTTTCTGTCTGTCCCCTTTGGGCGGGCAGGGGAAGTGGTTAATTTCTGTGAGGATGGCATGGTGTGAGTCAAGTCTGTAACTCCAGAGGAAGCTGGCCAGGTTGTGGTATTCATAGTCTGGGTTGAGCTCAATAAGATTAGAGCTGTGGTTGTAAACACATATGATGCATCCACACATATTGAGTAATTCCTCATCACGTCCACAACTTTTTCACCCTGCACAGACTTGGGACCGCTGCAAATCATGCTGATGTCTTTGGAGTCCCTGAAGGTCCTGAGCCATCCCATAAGAGGGCAGATGCTGGGGCTGCAGTCCCAGGCATTGCCTGCCAGGCTGACAGTAGTCAGGGAGGTCCACGCTGCTACAACTTCCACAGACACACTACTCAGTTTGTTTGATTCGAGATTAAGCATTTCTAAGTTGGGCATGCACTGGAAAACAGCAGGATCCAACATTTGGATTTCATTTCCCGAAAGGTCAAGTTTCTGCAGTTTCAGCCAGGTCCATGGAATGCCTTGACTGATGGATCGGATCCGGTTCCACTGCAAATAAAGAGCTTGGAGGTTGGTAAGTCGTGGGAAAATAAAAAAATTAATCCTGGAAAATTGATTGTGTTCCAAATGAAGCTCTCTCAGTTTGAACAGCCCTAAAAATGTTGTGCGAGTGAGGCTGCGCAAGCGATTATAACCCAGGTCTAGAAACTCCAGACTGCGGCATTCCAGAAAGGTGCGAATGAGGATCTGCTTCAGTCCATTAGATCGAAGGTGGAGATTCTGGAGCTTGCGCAGACCATAGAAATGTCCTGGGTGCAGAGACTGCAGCTGATTATAAGATAAGTCCAGATTTCTCAGGTTTGGTATAGCACCGAATGTGTTATTGTTCAGATATGTGATTTTGTTGGAGCTGAGAATGAGTTCTTTGAGTCTGCGTACACCATGGAACGCTAAAGCGTCTATAGCATTGATGGAGTTGTGGTCCAAGTAAAGCCAGATTAGCTGGTTGAGATGAGCAAACTGGTACGGCAAAAGAACCAGCAGGTTGTTATAACGCAGGGACAGACCTTGGCATCCTGTGGTGATGTTTACTGGGATGTCTTGAAAGATGCCAGACTCGCAATAAACAATCTTTCCTTCACAGCGACAACTTGCAGGACACATCTTCTCCCCCTTGCTGAGCAGCAGCAAAGCAGCTGCCTGCAGAAGAAGGCATGATAACCTCCAGTCCAACATCACAGAACCTGTTGGAGGTATAGGGTAAAGGCAATCAAAGGGACGACTTGGTTTTTTTTAAAAATGTTTGCTCAAAGACATTTCAATAACTAAAGGTAGAACACTGAATCTTCAAACAGGAGATCATGTAGTGTGTAGCAGCTTGAAATCTGATGTCTGAGACTGCAGATCTCCTTCATGAAGAATTAATAAGTCTGACGTTAGCTACTTTAAAGGTATGCATATTTTAATACATTAACAGATTGACAGAAAAAAACACTTTGGAGAAGAGACAGTTTAATTCAAATTAGAGAAATACATAAATAAAGACTCGTCCTGATTTTATATGTAATAAATCAAACTAAATCCAGTTTAGAAAATAAAAAACTACCAGTTAAAGCTGACCATTGCTTCCTTTTTGCTCCGCAGAAGAGATATGGTCACTTCATTTTGATGAAAGTAATGACTTACCCATCGTCACTGATGGAAGGAGTGATCCTCCAGAGGAGGGGAAATGGATGAAGAGCGCGGTGAACTGCGCTCAGTCGCAGTTTATGCAGCGCCAGATTCCATCCGCATACTGAGCGGTACTTGCAAAGCAAATCCAAGTTTTCCGCAGAGCTCCAGCAGATCCTCCCGCTGATCTCTGGATGACGCTCAGAGAGAGGACGCTTTCACACAGTTGAAGTCGGTGCTAGAGTTCAGTTCGCTGTGTGCGCAATTACCCATTTGAGCGCCAACAGACTGATGCACATCCTCCGCTCCACGCAGACCCCCTCTCTCTCCCTTCATGTCGCTCCTATCTCTCCACACCTCACTCTTTTCTCAGAGGCGTAGGCGTCCTCAATATGAGCTTAAAATGCATCCCAGTCATGAAAACCCAGCCATTAACTAAATTTGTTAGTTACATCACAATATCTTTTGCGTGTTTTATGTTCAACTGAAAGCGATTCATATCAATATTGTCATGCATTTTTAAAACAATTGGATTTTTTTGTAGAAAATCTGGTCTGATTACCCTTGGATTAATTTTGTTTTACGTTTGAACCCATTAGCCTGAATGTGGGGTTAACCGAGGAGATCAGATGGGTTCACGCGCAGTTTAATATAGCCTGCCCCCTAATGATAATGACAATTTATAAGAAAAGCTTCATTATAAAAAAGTAAGAGGCATTTATATCTAACTTCACCATTCATTCATCAGTAAAGAGTCATTCTGAGATCACAGGAATGAACAGTCCGGATAATTAGGACTTTTGTGTTGTCTGCTGGTGGCTTCATTATGCTGACAGCTTAAGTGTGATGTTGGCACATTTATGTGAAAAAACAGTTCACACCTTTTGGTGTCTTGCTATTCAAACCCATGAGATGACAGGCCAAAATGATACCAGCATAGGGTAAATTACTTTCAAGTGTGTCTAAATAAAATGCAGTCAATCGAGAGTAGTAAATGAAGAACAGCACTACCTCTCATTATGTGGCTATTTCATACTTATTGTTCACACGTAGTTCCTTTTGTATTGAGCAGACACTTGCCAGCCACACTGGAAACTAGATAATTTAGAGTTTGAGTTCAAACACGTGATGACAGCGCCTCCTTGTGGCAGCAACAAGAAATGTCTGGTTTTAAGGAGCTGATGACACTGATGTCCTGTTACAGCAAAGTAAGGGAAGAAAGAATCCAGGTCAGTTGTGGTTAAAGGAAATAATGAGTTGATGAATTTGCATCAGGATTTAGCTGGGAGTGTGATGTTACTTGGTCATACATGAGCTGCACTGATGCAGAATGCATGATGAAAAGGTGATGCTTCACTGTTTCTGCAACGTAGCAGGAGCAGAACTTAGAGATGTGAAGATTAGCTGTTGTGCTCAGGGAATGCTTCCTAGACTTAAAATGTTGCACCATCTGTGACTGAATGGCAAAAAAAACCTGTTCTTCAAACATTAATCTGCCTCACATATGTCTGAGGAGCTCACATGACATTCAAGTATTATACATCCTGAGTGGGAAAATGTGCTGCTTGACAATGTTGCTCCTGCCTTGAGAAAGAAGCCTCTTTGATGCGGAGGAGGCTGAACTGAAATCACAGTCAGCGATTACATGTCAGCTCCACAAACAGGTTATCAGCTGGGTTGCATGTTGGATGTGAAAAATAAAAAGTGACTTTGTGTACACGAGCCACAGCAATAAAAATGACAACATAATGATTTTTTTAAGGTGACAACAACAATCTTTTCACTGACAGGAGGAGACACGTTAATTAGCACCTTCAAACCCTTCTCGAAAGATCAAAATGTGTGTTTGTCATTTTAAAGTTATTTGAAAAACAGTGGGAGTTGAAGTTGAATAAAGGATCTACACATGTGTGATGGGCTGGTGACCCGTCCAGGGCGTACCATGCCTCTCGCCTGCTAACAGCTGGGATAGACTCCAGCCACCCCCGCGATCCTGAATTGGATTAAGCAGTACAGAAAATGAATGAATAAAGAATATACAACATGTAAGCATGTAAATTGACTTATTTATAACTCCTGGCCTGCCTTGTGGCACTTGCATAATATGTTATTCAAACAGACATACTTATTCACCCATTAAGTCATCTTGCACTGACCTTTTTTTTCGTCCCTGTCCAAATATGCCAAAAATTGCTTGTCAGATCCACAGACTATGTATAACAAAGTAGTGCGGGTATAAAACTAGTCTTTATCAAAGGCACAGTTTGTTCTATTTTTTCAATTTCAATTAAATTTTATTTATACAACCCAGTATCACAACAAATTCGTCTCAAAGGAACAGACATAACACACAATAAACACAGTAATAACTACACTAAACTAAGCAGAACCAGGACATCCCAGTCCTTAGACCCTTCTTCTCGGTAAGGAAAAACTCCTAAAAAACCCAGTTGTGGGGATAAAAAACAAAGAAATCTCATGGAGCCCACATTGAAGGAGAGATCCTCTCCCAGGACGGACATGCAGATGTGCCTAGGACTGTTATCACTTAGCTCATCTACATTCTAATAACAGTTCAGGTTTGTAGTCTGCAGCAGTTCTACATGCTTACACTGTGTTTCTATGATGCCATTTCATGATATTGGAAATATTTAAGATGGATTATAATCTCCTCACTACAGTGAGCAACCTCTGCACTGAAAAATAGCATTAATCCGCCAGAGCCTTTTTAATCTAATATCATGTGATACATGCATCAGAGTGAATGAGAACAACATGTGATGCTGAAGATAAATTTGGTGTCACGTGACAACTGATGTTCATGTTGAAAATCCCAAGCACAGAGCAGGAAAATAAATGCATGTTGATTACTTTTGACTTAGACTGGACAAAGTACACTGAATTTAAACAATCTCCATTTATACTTTACCACCTTATCGCTCATGCAAACACACACATCTCCATCTGTCAGACTCATTAACATTTTATCTCCACCTGAAGTACATGCAGGCAAGTTACAACACTTTGATTATAGAGAAACAGGAGGTAATGCGTACAAGAACAAACATTTAGGCACTAACATCCTGACTCATTTTATACCTGGTGACTTCTGAAATCTTTTTAAGATTTATATTAACTTTGATGAGCTAATATAATCATTTTACATGATGTGATCTAGGATCCTGCTAAGCTGGAACATGCATGACCTGAATTATTATGGTTTGGCTAAATGATTTCTTAACAATTGTTGGACTTTTCAAAACTGCCTAAATGTTGTAAGCTGAAAATGTTACCTTTTACATTTGGACATGGTTCTTTGTAACTTTGAAAGGAAAAAATAATTTAATTTAATTTCTTATTTATTTATTCAATCGTCTAGTTATTGATTCTTTTTTATTTTTTGTTGCTGTTTATAACTGAATCCAATCATACTGACATGTTGATCCCCATCAGAGTGATGCAGGATAAATTTTTCTTGGAAGCTATTTTAGTAAATGCACCGATGTTTTCCAATTTAGAAGCGGGTGATGTGACAGAGTGTGCCAGCGCTCTCTTCTTAGGTAACTAATAATATGATGGACTGGAGGAGGTTTTACCCTCCCTAAGCCTGTAACATTTCCCTGCCTATGTTGCCCCTGTAAACAGGAAATGATGAATTAAAGCTCATATGTTCATTATAACTTTAGATATTTATGTAAATACATTAAATCAATATAAAATATATTCTCAATTAAAATAAGGACCTATTTCACTGTTAGGTTTGTTTAGCACCACAACACCATGCAGCCAGATTATACAAATAAAAAGAGTGACAGATGCAAAAGAAGTAACTGGCAAAAACATTTTAAATATTATTTTTATTTTAACACAGAAGCTTGTTGTCATCATGTCTATAATGCTCTTCCAGCTGATCTTCACAGCCTTCCTGGCTGACACATGTTATGCACAAGCATGATATGAAAAGTAGACTATTACATGAAGCTACATTTTTTTCATCTTCTAATGAATTGCTCCTGAGATATGAGTAAATATTGCTACCCTTTAGGCAAAAATCAATCATTGGAGCTTTAATGCTGTTTTCATCACTGGTTCATCTATGATGCAGCTTCCCCGCTGCTATACGGTTTGAGCGTGTAAGCTGATTTAAAGAGAAGTATTTCTGTACGTTTTCCAACAATGTCCTCTGTTTCTATGTTGGAACAATTGACAAATAATCAATGAATAGTGGAAAAAAGCTGATTGATTACAAAGAATTGTTTTCATTCTGTAATTACAACATAATCATCATAGTTTATTGTAAGGATTTTTCTGTCTGAATACAACGTATTAAAAACAGCACACAATTTGCTTATTTATGAAATGTGCTGTATAAATAAATGATCCTTACCAAAAATTCCACTACAAAAGACATTTTTGAGGTAAAATGATCCTTTTTGGCAGTTCTGAGTCAGTGCACTGATATTTCTTGACTAAACCATATTTTAAAAATCCCCCTGGATTAATGTTTTTTTTATTATTTTATATCAGTTTCTTAAAAGTGTTTGTATAATTTAGCTATTTAATTTAATCAAATAGAGTTGCATTAAATAAATAAATAACATAAATAAATAAATACATAACTGAAAAAGTCTTTCTAAACATCATCAGATGTTTGAAAACCACTTATGTGCTGCTAACACCAACGGATGATACATTCAGTTGTAAAATTGTCACTGTGGGTCAGTGTGTGTGTGAGTGAAAGAGAATTAGACAGATATGTCTGTGTGTGTGTGTCACTGTGTATGACTAACCTTTCTCTCCTGCCCCTCAACCACAGTTGGATATTAAACCAGTGATTGCAGCTGGAGTGATCAATATGTCAGTTTTATTCTTGTTTCCAGTCATTTCTTTGTCACAAACTATGTGTGATTTGAGCTAAAATGGTCATTAATGTCTATTATGGGTAATTACAATATTCATTAAATGGAGAGGAAGAGGGACTCATTAAAAAGGATGGCTTTGACCCTGTCTCAGCATCCCATTATGAAGCCTTCTGAGCACACTTTGTTTATGCATGATACATTTCAGTCAATACAGCACATCAGGCACTACTACCACACATGGTACCCTGTATATATGTCTATGTGCATATCTATCTATCTATCTATCTATCTATCTCTCTCTTTCTCTCTCTCT
>JBAMHV010000012.1:20252704-20280199 GCA_037177535.1 Pseudomugil gertrudae
AGTTAGAAATTTATCTTTATTTCTTTATTCTTGACTTTTTTATCTAAAGGTAAAATTTTAGTTTATTCTTTTTCAAATCTGTTCACAAAGAACAAGTTTTGTTGTATAACGTGAAAAAGATAAAGTGTTAATAGATACAAAAGTACCTCCATTTGTAATCTTACAGATGTTTTCTTTCAATAGCAGTGCAGCAACACTTGTGACCATATAAAAGTTGTAGCATAAGATAATATTTCTCAGCTCCTCTTAAAGATCAGTTTCATGTTATTTTAGCTTTATCTAAAAGAATGCGCCAGAACTGGCTGTTGTGAGGCATTTGACTGGGTGTACAGCTTCACACATAACCCACAGCAAACAGTGCTCCCATTTCTCGGCTTTCATTGATATGCAGGCTGTGTTTGTGCAGAACAATGAGGACTGGTTTCAAGTAGGTGTGTGGAGCTCTACTGTGACCAGAAGAGGGCATCTCAAGTCCTCAAACTGAGTCACAGCAAGCTCGGTCCTCTTATGATACACCAGCATCATTCCTGTTGCTATCGTAGACTACAGTTGATTTATTCTTGATACCATGGTCACCGCGTCTAATCCTCATCAGCCTGCATCTTCTCTTTCCACGCCTGAGGCAGGACACACGCAACTTTAAGTCTTTTGGACCACAGGTTTCTTTCTCTCAGATTGCTTGGCACTTAACTGGCACTCACTGTCATTTTTTTTCTCTTTTTTGCCACATAGAATCAACAATTGGTGATGGGTGTTCGGGATGTACTCAGAGCATCCAACAACACGCGCTGAACAGTGTGCGTCCACCCCAGAGCTGTGACACAGATATAGCCTATATGCGTAATCAAGCTGATGTGGTGCGGTAACGTGTCAAACTACACCCAGAGGTTAATGCACACCTTGTGGAGCTTCTGTCATCTCCGACAGGTGTGCGTCTGGGATCTGAGTGCGGCGCAAAGTGCGCGCATCTTCCGCGCAGGCAGGCGTCCTGGTTGACAGTGCAACTATTTGGGCAAACCGCCGAGTGCGTCTAACATGTGGAGCTGGAACGCGTGCAACAGAGACCCGTGAGGAAGAGCAGACACCGCGCAAATATGGGTATGTTCACCGCTCTGATAAATTATTTCTGCGCAGACGTTTTGTCCAAGTACAGTTCAGTCAAAGCTGATGTTTCTGCTCCTCTCCTCCCCCGCGGTTTATGAATGATTGCTGCAGACTTGAAACCTGAGGGAGGAATTTGTCTTAACTAGTTGATAAATTATGCCTCACGCATCAGAGGCATGACTTTGTGCAGTAGCAGACAATAACGTATAAGGATGCAAATTGGAACAACATTCAGTACAAGCTTTATGCCAAGTATAAGTATTTAATTTGCTAATTCAAATCACTTTTTTGTGTGTCTCCAGGACTCTCTGTGCTTTTCAGATGGCTTGTATTCACAGTGGCGGTTCCCACCTGGCTCCTCGCAGCTCCAAGCAGCATCCGGGAGCGTCCCTGCCCCCAGAGCTGTAGATGTGATGGGAAAATAATATATTGTGAATCCAATGCCTTTCGCGATGTGCCAAACAATGTGTCTGTAGGCACACAGGGGCTGTCTCTTCGTTACAACAGCTTGGTAAACCTCAGAGCCCATCAGTTTGCAGGCCTGAGCCAACTGGTATGGCTCTATCTCGATCACAATTACATCAATGCAGTGGATGGCCAGGCTTTCCATGGGATAAGACGGCTCAAAGAACTGATTCTCAGCTCAAATAAGATCACACTGCTAAAAAACAACACGTTCCACGATGTCCCCAATCTGCGCAACCTCGATCTGTCCTACAATAAAATTCAGGTTCTTCAGCCTAATCAGTTCACTGGTTTACGGAAGCTACTCAGTTTACACTTGAGGTCAAACTCTTTAAAAACTGTCCCCATGCGTGTCTTTCTTGACTGTCGCAACCTTGAATTTCTTGACATTGGCTATAACAGGCTGCGGAGCCTCACACGTAACGCCTTTGCAGGACTCCTAAAGCTCATTGAGCTCCATTTGGAGCACAATCAGTTTTCCAAGATAAATTTTGCTCACTTTCCCCGCTTGACAAACCTGAGGGCGCTCTATCTGCAGTGGAACCGTATCAAACTGCTAACACAAGGTTTGCCATGGATGTGGACCTCCTTGCAAAAGTTGGACCTGTCAGGAAATGAGCTGCAAATGTTGGATCCAAGCACATTTCAGTGCCTGCCTAATCTCCAGACCTTGAACTTGGACTCCAATAAACTCAGCAACATCTCTCAGCAGACAGCGGACATGTGGATCTCCCTGACCACCATAAGTTTGGCTGGTAATTTGTGGCACTGTAACCCAAACATATGCCCTTTGCTGTCCTGGCTTAAAACCTTCAAGGGTAACAAGGAGACTACTATGATTTGTGCCAGCCCTAAAGAGGCGCAAGGAGAGAAAGTAACAGATGTGGTGGAGACTTACAACATCTGTACAGCAACACCAACTCCTATCCCCTCAACAACGTCGCCCCTCACTTCTGTGTTTCAGCCTGAACTGCCTCCTCTTCCCACGCAGTCTGTAGTTGATAAAAAGCTTACCGGTACCTGGAATAGGACAGCCTCCCCAAGCCCTTCTGAGGCCTCCCCCACCATCCCCTTGCCAGATACTGAGTATGTGTCCTTCCACAAGATCATAGCTGGTAGTGTGGCCCTCTTCTTATCCGTGGCTATAATTCTGTTGGTTATATATGTGTCATGGAAACGCTATCCCAGCAGTCTTAAGCAACTACAGGAGCGCTCAGCAGTCAAAAAGCGGCAGAAAAAGACACGGGAGACTGAGCGCTCCTTCAATTCACCACTGCAAGAGTACTATGTGGACTATAAGCCTTCACACTCAGAGACTATGGATGTGCTGGTTAATGGGACAGGACCTTACACATACACCATCTCAGGCTCCAGGGAATGCGAGGTATGAGTGTTGCCCTCCAAAAATCCATTTCCACTGCGAGACGCGAGAGGTAAATTTTCTAATACTCTGTTGGGGGAAAATACTTATTTTCTCTTCTGCTCTTGTCTGCTTTAGGATAAGGGAACAAAGGTCAGTGCATGGTGACTTGTTTTTGCAATATGCTAGTTTGTTCAGTTTCATATGATTACCCAGCTGCTGCTTTAAATTGTGCAGTATTACTGCTAAAATATGATTCCAATTAGCTGAAACTGCAGTGGCAGTTCTACTTTTGGAATATCTTGTATACAGCAACATCCATTTCACACAAAGTAGGTTTGTCTGTCATTACTTACACGAAAGGGCCTTTTGATTAATCTGTGTATTACCGGACAGCCTGTTTATAAATGACATGCTGTCCTGAGCTGAATTAAAATGATGTGTTAGATCAAGTCACTCTGCAGGTGGTCCTCTCCTATCCTGTGTGTTTGTTAAAACAACTGTTGGAACAAACGCACAAGTCATGTGAGTTTTGGTATTTGTCTTCTATTGTGTAAAATATGTTCATTTTTAAAATCCTAACAGCTAATGATCATATATCTCACTCCTTTTTTCCACCTCTAGCAGTTGTGTACTTAGCGTTTTCCTCAATTAGTTTAATTTACTAAGTTCAAACAGTCACCGCAGGCTGGAGAACACCACGAGGGCCTGAAGCCAAATAAAAGATAAATTATGCATTTGGGCTCAATTTCTGCCTGGCTCTAGTGTGCTGCTGCAGTAAGAAACTGCATTATGCTACTTTTGTTTAATATCAGGAACATGAAGAAACCATTCAGACACATATTAAACTTTTGTCTGGAAAGTTTCAAAATGAAATTCTCATCCCAAAGCTGGAGTAACGACAGAGTCTTGACAGAATGTCTAATCAATTCGCTCATGCTTAATTAGGCACTTTTTTTGCCTGTGTTCCCCAAATGCTCTGCATCTGTCTTCCTCTCTTTTCATTTGGCACTGTGGTTAAGTGTGATTAACAGGACATGTTGTGCTGGGAAAGATGTAGCGTCACTCCGATCGTTTTGTATTACTAACCGGACATGCTGTGGAGTGCAGAAGACATCTTTCCTCTGCATTCTGTCTGTCAGCGTAGTTCAGAGACAAAGTTTTATCTCTCTCTGCCACACAGCTCATTTCCCATATTCTACATGGAACCTATCAATCATTTGAGGAAGTGTTTTAATGGATCAGTGGACTGTACTGTTGGACCGCTTACATTCTTGCTGTGTCCTTCACTGGAGAAGCTGGCACAAATGTGCTTCAATGTTTTTTAGTAATGCCACATCCTACAAGGTATGGGGCAGCGGAATCAGCAATTTGTCAGATTATCTGTGCCAGAGCATTTCTCAAGCAAAAGGGAAGCTTGAGGTTAGATGATCGACTTATCAATCTTATGGCTTTCATGTGAGAATGTGGCATGGGAGCATTAAATGGCAGACCTAATGGGGCTTCTGCTAGCTAGAATAACTAATAGCCCTTCAGAGGTAAGGAGCCAAGACGTCCCTCAGCTTTGTTATTCCTTGTCGTCTTCAGCTTAAGGGAACAGCTTGAGTTTTCAAAAGTGTAATGAGATTTCTTCCCAATGTATGTGTTGCATTTACTATCAGACAGTGCAGTGTAATGGATGAACAGACACTTTTAAACGCCTCCAGATTTTTATGCATGTTTAAGTTTGAGTAGTGTATTTACATAGATATAATCCGACCTGTTTTCTGGGCTGTAGCACTGCGGGACTTTATTTCCATAAAATATATTGAGTTTATGTCCATGAGATGAAATGCATATAGCAAAACTGTGACCTCTCCGTGACCCTCACCATGCAAGCCTCTAATCACTTTTTTTCCTGTATAAAACGCAGGACAAAAAGCAATGTAGCACAGTCTCCTCTGACACGTTAAAAAGCTCTTCATTATACAATGACTGGCACACAGTGCGGAGTGTCACAAAGGATGAAAGTGGGACAGATGCTGCATCCAAAACTGCAGCTTCAGAGCTTAAACCCACACTCAGATGCATATAGTAAAGACTGGTATCCAGTTCACCTCCTCCACATTTTTTTCCTTTTCCTAGATAGCAAGCACTTAAGCTATTAGCTGCATTTTCAATTAGGAGAAAGAGCTTTGTAATTGAAGCCTGTTATCTTGTGCACATGCCCAGACCAACAGACGTGGAGTTAATTTGTTTCTATAGATTTCCTTCAGCACAGCTCAGCAGGTTGGTTTCAACACTGCAAACTGAACTTGCAGGGTGTGAATTTTGATGAACTCTTTGAACTGTGTGGTGCCATGGTCTTCCTGTAGCTTCCTGTAGCACATTATTTAAAAAAGAAAGTCTTAAAGAGAGACAGAGAGGAGAAGAAAATCTACTTTGTGCCATCCACTTTTTTTGCACCTAGAGCAGCTGTGTTGGTTGCTCTCCACCCACAGATCATTCTCTGCAGTCAGAAAATATTTGGGTGAAAATAAATCTGTTTTAGCCAAAGATTATTCTTGTACTTGGACAGAATGTGGATCAATAAAGTGAGTTTATGATCAGAGGTAACTAAAGTGGGCTGTGTAAAAGCAAGTTACTAGAGTAGAAAGGTGTTTCCCAGCAGACTGACAAACAGAAACCAAAAAGTCAGCAAATTCTCAAACTAAGAGTGGCAAACATTTTACTTTTAAATGAATTTTATTAACATTTATGAATTTAGGCCAGGGTGATTAATAAAATAAGAATTTTTTCTTTGCGCTGCACAGTTGGTTAGCACTGTGGCCTCACAGCAAGAAGGTTGCTGGTTCAAGCTTCAGCTGGGGGGAGGTCCAACCAGTAACCTTTCTGTGTGGAGTTTGCATGTTCTCTCTGTGTTAGCGTGGGTTCTCTCCGGGTACTCCGGCTTCCTCCCACAGTCCAAAGACATGCACCTTGGAGATAGACTGATTGGAGACTCTAAATTGCCCATAGGAGTGAGTGTGTGTGCATGGTTGTTTGTCTGTGTGTGTTGGCTCTGTGATGGACTGGCTGCCTGTCCAGGGTGTACCCTGCCTCTTGCCCGATGTCAGCTGGGATTGGCTCCAGCCCCCCTGCGACCCTGTTTAGGGAATGAGCGGTAGAAAATGGATGGAATTTTCTCTTTGCATTTGTGCTCAGTGTGTCCACCTCCTGGAAATATTAACAATGGATGGCACCATGGACCTAATCAGTCTGCCTCTGACAAACCCTGTACCCAGGGCCCATTTTTTCCTGCAAACATTTGTTTAATTTGCAGGCTGCATAATAGAAGCCCTGCTTTCAAAATGTCAGGAATAAAAAAGATGATGGATGATCAAACTGCAGTATCTCTGCAGGCCAAAGCGGCAGATTGCACTTCAGCTGTGCGTAAACGCACAGAAGGCAGGCTTCCATCAAGTGAGAGAACTTTTGACAAGTTGCAATGTTTGTTGCCAAATAAATGTTTTCCACATCAATAGAATAGCCTGCAAGAATATGATGTGTCATTTAAAAAAAACGCATCACTCAGTCTGGTGGACAGCATACAGTAACGTACCTTACATATTCATGATGATACAACACAAAATACCTTTGTGATAAATATGCAATAGAACGGCAAAAAACATTTTTTAAAAAACATTTTCTCTGAAAATAACCTGCATCTTCTGCTATTAATTCTCATTTTGCTTGCTTGTCTTCTTGTTTGGTGGAATCGAAAATTACTGTACCTGCAAGACTGGGTGGCAATGATCCATGAATTCACAGAAGTGGACTACTTAGCTTTTATCATACCTGATGATTTTGTGAAAAATGGGCTCCGGTGGGCTTCAGTCATACCCAACTGCAGCAAAAAGCAGGGAAAAAAGTCTATTAAGTGAATTGGCTGTAATGGATATTATGCAATATAACCTTTAGAGGTTTGCATCACATGACATTTTCAAAGTGGTAATTTGTTTAAGGAATAAGGATATTTACTAAACTGACTCAAGGGGCTTTTAACCAGTGTGTTAGCAGACAACTATACACAATAAACATGTGGAATAAATGAGCTTTTTCAAGGAATTCTTCAAAGATACCCAAAATTTAACCTTAACTTTGAACCTCACCACTAATCCTAACCAGGAACCCAGAAACACACGAGGAATGGATGGATGGAAGGCCAGACTGTGCTCCTCATAATTCTCAGCTAAATGGTCCCAGCCATGTTGGTGTTTTTAAAACGTCTACACTCACAAAGTCACACTTTCACACTTCCAGCTGAATTTCCTGAAAGACTCTCATAACAGTTTTGTTGTTACCATTCAGTCACAGCAGTTAAAAGCAGGGTGGGAATGATAGAAAACCAGATCGAGCACAGCAACAACCACAGAATTCAAAGGTCCAAGCCCCTTCCTTCCTCCCCAAAGCCCCGTCTCCAAAGCACAGAAACACACAATGCTTGTATCTGAGGGATTGATGAGGGACATATCCCCTTCCAATAGTTTAAACCCTGTTTGCTCCACAGGCAGTTTTTACTCTCTTGATATCTATTGATTGATATTTGATCAGCTGACTGCAATCGGAGTGTAAAGGAGATTTAAAGTTAATATTGTAAAAAAAAAAGCACATCTCCCATTCTACCTTTAAGACCAGAGTGGACATGTGCTAATAAAATTATATAACATTTATTCCATTGTAACATTTTGTAGTGTTGCTTAAACTCAATAAATAAAAGATAGTCTTTAGGTTCTGGGCCAAATGCCATCAACCCCACCCACAGAGGGGTTATTGTGATCCTGTAAGGCTGGTGAAATAAATAAAACTACAGTGGCCTTTAATCCATCATTTTACATTTACATTTCTCTTATAAATACAATAGATCTGAACATTAGTCAATAATGAAAGGTATAGAGCCTTCTGTAACAACTGGTAGTCTTTTTTCCTGAAAAGCCCATTTTTTTTTTGTATTTTCTAGCCACAACATATTGATCCAGTGTTTACGCTTAAACCATCCCCTAACTATTAACTGACAGCAAACAATGGTCTACATTACCATACATTTTAAAGTATCTCAAATATGGAGTGTATAACCTAATCAAATCAACTTTATTTATCATGTGCTTTTCACACCGAGAGCAACACACACAAAGTGCTTTACATAATAAAAGCAAGTCATGCATATTAATAAAAACCAAGCCTTCACACACCCAAATAGATAATATGTGACTTTATAAACGCTCTCATTATAGTCTCTTTCACACAAATTCACACACATACATTCAGAGAATTAAAGCAGTTAAAGGTAAAATAAATAATTGAATAAAATAAAACACCAGGAGCCGTCCACCCATGTGTACCGAAGCTGCCGCCATAGCAACCGTCCAGGTCAAGGCAAGCTGTGAGCCACACCATAGCCTTATGGCTGCAATGCAGGACTTCTGGCCCCCCAGATTGGGTTGATCAACACTGTAACAAGCCCCAGCGTGGCGGATTCCCAATTAACATTTTCTCATGTGTTATCATTTCATTTAGTTTACAGAACTCATACTGTGAGACCACACTGTATGAACCCTGAATATGCGACACATGGGTAGAATATTAAAACGCTCATAGCTGCACTTACACAAGAAATCCCAATACACTCCAGTCAAGGCTGAGAATCCAGGCTGAGTTAAAATGTTCCACCGGGATTCATTTGCACAAACGCACATAATCCAACCACAGACCTATCTTTGGTTAAGCGCCTCTCTGGCTGCTGTGTGCGTGGGGTGAGATCTCCTCCAAATAAATATACTCAGCTCTGTGCATGATTCAGACTTTTGACAGATGTTCCTCTTGGGGGTGTGATGTCTGTTCTGGTGAGGAGGTGGAATACATAAAAAATAATCATTTAATATAAAACCTCAACAGCAAGAAGAGGCAACAAGAGATCTGTATAATGATAGCTTGTAGTCTCGCAAAGTCTTTTTAAATGAACGTGACAACTCTTCTCACAATGATTAGTCTTGGCATCTCTCCTTCATCCAATAGATGTTTTCATGATTTTATTATTCCCATTATGATGTGCTAATAGCACATGTCACAGCCAGTTAATGGCTTAATCTGGCACAGGCGGAAAATATGATGTTGCTTCTCCATGCTTCAGCACAGACAATATTGGATTTCACTGGATGTTCTTATTTACAGAAGATGTAATAAACTGCTGTTTACATCTCTGATCACTGATCATTAGAAATTCCTAAAGAGCCAGACGAAAGGTAGATAATTGAGGATGTGATGCTGAGGAAAACAAAACAAAGCAAAACAATGAAAGTCATGGTTTTGCTCACTTCCAATCCTCAATTTTAGATTGAGGTCATCATTGATTGACAACTGATTAATTCCAACATCCTGTGATGGACTGGCGACCTGTCCAGGGCGTACCCCGCCTCTCTCCCAGTGATTGCAGGGATAGGCTCGAGCTACTTGCGACCTTTCATTGGAATAAGTGGTGCAGATAATGACTGGATGGATAACTCCAACATGCAGCTGATGTTACATGATAATTCTGTTCTTTGCCCTTCACTTAAATCCAAGATCAAGAAGTGAATAGTTAGATATCACTGTACAATATAATGTAACAAAGGACTGAAAGGTTTGATGTGAGATTTGAAAAAAATCCAATTTTAGCACAAACTAATTTGGTAAAACGTGAAAAAATAATGAGCAGTCTTATTTTCCATCACAAAGTCTCCACTGGTCCTACCCTTTCACATCCCACACACAAACCACGATCACTACTTTATGTTACATATAATAAATAAGTTTTAACTCAGCTAAAAGCATCATCTTTTAAGATGTATAGAGGGAAATCTGTTCTGCGGTGAAAATGTATCAGTTGACACAAATATGCATTATTATCAGAAATTTTTTAAAAAGTATTATAATAAAAAGAAGTACGGAAAATATTCCTTTCCCTATTTGTTTTTAGTGCATTTTCGCTTTTGCATAAAGGAAGGATGTATTTAAAATGTCATCCTCCTTATTTCTACGTGCATAATTTCTGAATTCAATGTTATTTCCTTTGTGTGCGCGTCACTGTTAGTTGTGGCCAGTGATACTATACTTGCACTTTGTCTGAACAAATTTAAAACATCTCATCTAATTTATAGGCATCATGGTCAGATCAACGTGTTTAAGTAAAACAAACGCACAACAAGCCATTTTAAAATGAATTGATGTGAAGTAATAGTGGAATATTTAATGGAAAGAAGAGATCTAAGGTGCATTTTCTTAAATTTGTGTCTTGGCCCTGAATTTGGGTAAATGTTTTTATTCCTTGGTGAAGACAATTGTAAGACTTACAGATATAAGATATGAAGTTCAGTTCCTGCCACAGTGTGTTGCTATTATTCCAGTTGGTTAATTTCCTGTAAATCTTTCTTTCAGGTTTCAGGGAAACATTGTGAACTCATTTTTAAATGATATTTCTCAAAAGACCTTTGTTGTTCTGGTTATAACAGCAACCACGTTGTGAAGGTTGTGAATAATGAGAAAATCTCATAGAACAAAAGCATTGGGTGTAAAAAAAAGACTTTATTTTTTGTTTAGCTTTTGTTTGCTTGAACTTTCTTTAGTGTACTCATCTTAACAAATAATATCAAATACATCTGAAAATGACGCTGAAATACTTAATTTATCCCCATAGACCAATTCTACTGTTGAATGTATAAAATAAAACAAAAAGGCTGCTTCATGGATCAGTCTTTTTTAAATATTCCACATTTAATTACACATTCAGTAACTCAATGACATTTATACAAAACACACAATTCATTAAACTTAACTGAAAACAGAAATATGTTGGAAACATTAATGATATAGTAAATGCAAGACAAAACAAAAACAAATGCAAAATATGAGACTTAATATGAGAAACATTGCACTTCCAAAGCCAACTGTGCCCTTACCTGGAAGGTGGGATACAAGCCAGCTAGCGACAGATAAATCAGCTACATAATAGTGTAGCATCATAGTGGCATAACGCCTCTGTTGAATTACAATGAAGAAGAATGTGAGACAGAAACAAAGGATAAAAATGACAGATATCCAGCAGTTTAGGTTTTTTTCTTTTTGGCTTTAGACAACAACAACAAAAAAAATCCATTGCATTTGTAAACATGGCACCAATCCCACTTTGTATTTATTGCTGAGTCACAGGAAGAGAGATGGTTCTTTTGACCATTCAAAAGATAGGTTACAAATAACTGGGATCGTATATTCTGGCTTCCTTCCCAGTTTATTCCTGTAGAAATGCAGAAAAATGCCTACTGCACTGTGGCGTACTGAACCGAGCTGTTCTCCTTCAATGAAAATGGGGCTGTCGAAGAATTTTACCTCATGACCTTACAAAGATCTAATTGGATTAATTACATACAGTATTTGGATGTTAATTAATCATTTTACTCAATTAAGCAAGTTAAAGGTCTACAGCTTCCATTGTGTGTGAAAAAGGCCACAATAAATAAAAAAGATAGTCACAGCTAGACAAACCAGTAGAGGATTGCAGGATCTTTTATAAATGAAGCCTAGATTAGTCTTTTTTTCCAGTCACACACCTTTTGACAAACCATGACTATTTGGACCTTTCGAGGAAACTAAGATCAACTTCTGGTCAGAAAGGTTGGAAGAAGAAAGAATGAATAAGTGTGTGAGATTATACCAAGAGGCAGAGGCATTGGCTGTGTCTCAATCAGCACACTATCACTACTTCGCGCACTGTGTTTAGGTGTGTTTACATTTACATTTATTCACTACATTCCAGTGCACTATGGTACTGAGACTCAGTCAGTGTGATGATGTTAGTATGCATGGCTATCATGGCACTGTGGTGCCATGATCATTTAATCATTTAATTATCATTTAATGATAAATGATAAATGTGGCAGAAGAGAGAAGCAGACAGTTGAATCGTTTGGTGTGTGATGATATGCTGTCTGTTAACATGCAGACGAGGCTTAAAACATCCTGCCAATGTAACTGCAAATGGCAAAGCATCATAAAAATATAAATAAATGAATGTTTGTCAGTGATGTTCAGTGACAGCCATTGCTTGCACACTTCAGGTGTTTACAAAGAATTATGAATTATGTTGATCTGAAAAAACAAGTTATTTGTTTATTAACATCCAGATTTGAAATGAGTCTGGGTGTAAATACACTGAATTGTTATAATTTATATTATTAATTTATTTGAATAAAATTAAAATAAAGGCAGACTCAAGAGTTTCTGAAACCAAAAATAATATCTTCACGATGTTCACCAGTTCTGGTGACGTTAACAAGCTAATATTTGCTCAGCAGCACTGAGCATAAAATAGAATTAGAGCTAATTTGAGATCACATTAATTATGCTGGTAAGGCTGCAGCAACAGTCTGCTGTACATTGATTAAATGATAAACAAGCCATAAACATTGATCCAAATAAAAAAATCTATTCAGTAATAAATACAATACGGTCAAGAAAGAACATGTGGAAATGTTTGTGTAACACAGTTTGTTATTTTGGTTTAATTATAGAAAGGTTTATGTCTAAAATTGGGTTGTGTAAGTATGATAAAGTCTGAGTACTACCGTGGTTATTGTGACTAAACTCTAAACATATTTACTTTGAGATTGAGATTATCTGATGATACAATCTATAAGAAATCTATATAATAGAAATGAGTTTTTGCATTAAGTAAAACATTTAAAGCAACCCGGCTGACGTTTCTGACCTTGAAAATAGGACGTTTTGTCTTATTTGATGGCCCCCTGACATTCCCATTCCCAGAGGTTTTGTTGCCCTGCAGTGTCTCCTGGGAAAAAAACACTTTAAAACTTTTTTTTTTCCTGTCTGAGGCATCACATGTCAGCTGTAACTGGACCAGCACACTGTTTGGACATGTCCCATGGCTGATTCTTACATTTAGCATCATCAAATGAAGTGAGAGAAAGAGAGAGAATAACGAACAAAGATGAGTCTTTATCACGCTGGTTTTTATTGGCTAAAGACAGCTCAGAGAATAAACAGGATCTATGATGTATGCTGAATTAGGGAGGAGCAAAGAGCAAAAAACCTGCCAAAGATTTGTAGCACCACTTTAAACCTACAAAATAACATCATACATGATACAGAATAACACATTCTATTATAACAGGGATCCTAAATCCTGGTCCTTGAGAGCTGTGGTGTTTTGCATGTTTCCCTGCTGCAACACACCTTACTCAAATTAATGGGTAATTGGGAAATGGCTTGGCATGAAGCTCTCCATAAGCCTGAGTCTGAATCAGGTGTGTGCTGCAGGACAACCACAGAGGACAACGTAAACCTGGTGGACAACAAATGAGAAACCAGTATAAAAAAGATTAAACAACATATTTTTTCGATTGAATATCTGAATGAGCTCAGAAGTAATGATGATTTTATAGTTTAGCTGCATTTTGTGATTTGATGTAAAGCCATTTAGAAATAAATCAAGACGTGACAGTCTCATATCCATTATTGGTTCCTGAATCTAAAAGAATCAGTAATTTTGTCAGATTATGTGATATCGGCCAACATACATTCATCAACCACTGGACTTGCATCGTATTGTGATCAAATTTGTCATTTACCGAGCAGTTGTATGGATCCAGCTTTGTCAGGGCTCCTCTTCCAGAGACCATGAAGACTTGCATGCTTCCATCCTGTAGACGTTAACATATTTCACCATGTAGCAGTTATAGTATCTGTTACTGTTATATAAGGGTTTTACAGCTCTTTCTTTCATTGTCATCCTTTGAAAGAATGACTTCTTCAGCTAATTTTAATGTTCTGTTTTTTAGGAATCTATTGTTCTTCTCCAGACTCATTTTGTTGTTTGGTGAACTAATGTGTGATGCGTTGCAACATTTCCATTTTGCTATAACTCCAGGGTCGAACATCAAGTCTTGGTGTCAGACGCTCTGACAAATTGTCCCACAATTTCACACAGGCTTTCAACAATCCATCATAAAAGAGAAATGCATTTCAGAAGAGGCAGAGAAACCAATTTCTCTGCTGACAGCCGCCTCAATAGACCACAATGCAATGCAGCCTCTTGATATGTGGTGGTTTGAGTGAGGGATATGACTTTTTTGACTTTCACACTCACTACTGCTGTTGCTATACCCTCTCTCAGACTCTACCTCTCAGACGGATGTTGAAAGGGAAATGCAGAAATGATTACTAACTTAAGTTCAAACAGATGAGGCAATCTAAGTATATATATATATATATATATGTATATATGCTGACCTACACTAAATATCTCATATTGATGATATGCAATAATGTAAATGTCTTCAGACAGGGTCAGAATTGAGGGACAAAAGAAACGTTATAATAATCAAAATCCCATACTAAGTATCCTAATACTATGTTTCTAAGTATCCTAAGTATCCTAATACTATGTTTCTAAGCATCCTAAGTATCCTAATACTATGTTTCTAAGTATCCTAAGTATCCTAATACTATGACATATCAATCAATCAGTAATCACACAGCCAGGATTCTCTCTGTTTAGGTTTCTGTTAACTCAGTCACCAACATTTCTCCTAAAGTGGGATGTGACAGCTTATCTAGCACTTAATGAAAAGCTGAGCACTGAAGACAGAATGAGTAATATAACATGAAATTATTAGACATAATAATTGATCCCATTTCTGGTCACAGCAGTCACATTCATTTTTTTAAACTTAGCTTGAAGAAATACTTAGTCTTTCATTTCACTTGTTAAGACAGTCTGTACAGTACAGTTCTTGCTCTTTCTCTGTGATTCTCTGCAGACGCGATCGACAGTGTTGCTTTCAGTAAAAGAGAATAAAAATCTCCATGTGACACTGAAATGTTGGTGGACTGCAATTTGTAACTACAACCTCCTCTGTATAACTGTATTTCTTTTCTTCCTTTCTTTTTTTGCCGAATCATTTTGATTTAATGTTCGTGTCTACCACAAAAATACTATTTCCCCAGCAGAAAGTAGATCTCCTTCATCATTTAGCTTCAACACCTCAGTCAGTCTGAAGAGACAAACTGGTGAGTCAGTCAGCAGAAAGAGTGGATGATGCAGCATCTTCACCAGGAGATATTGTGAAAAATGAGTATCAATGCACAGAAAAGTTCCCCATTAATCATGTTTTTCATCTGCATTTAGTGCTGATGTTTTAACTAATATCTGCCTATGAAAGTGGGTTTATTACAGCTGTTACATGGGTTGAAAAGTTCACCATAAAACTAGACCTAAAAATCACAGCAGAAATTTTTGCAGTACTTTTTTCAAAGTGAACAAACAGCAGTGAAACATTTTGATGTCAAACCTAGTGAAGAATGCACGTAAAAGAAAATAAGTCAACGCTCTTCACTGATATAATTATTTGGGTTTAATGCTAACTGTGTCTAAACTACAGATGACTGTGTAACAGTTTCATGTTTTCAAAAACAGACACTTGATTCAATGTGTTATAAACACCTTTCAGTTAAAAAGCACTGTGGGAAAAGGGTCTTCAGTTGGAAGGGGTCAAGGCTCCTCTCCACTGATGCAACTCTTAATTAGCAAAACAGCTTGTGCAGCTTAGGTTGATGTTTTAAGCCTGTCATTAGTTTAGTAACTAACTGGTCATACATTTAACTAACTAAATTTGAACTTGTGTCTAAGCCTACGGAGCACGAGCACCTGCACATTATCACTGAACGGGGAATGTAACTATAATATTTATATATAATATATAAAGCTGGGGTTGTTCAAATGCACACAGCATAGCTTTCCAGCTTTAAACAACACAGCTGCCTGTTACTACCTGTTAAATTTTATGTAAGAATAAGAACAAGTTCCACATAAAAAACTCTCACTGTGATACTGATTGGATCCAGTGGATCCGGCCCTGCCCCTGTAAGAGACTGGCGACCTGTCCAGGGTGTAGTCCGCCTCTCGCCCAATGATTTCTGGGATAGGCTACCCACGACCCTGTAATGGAATAAGCGGTTCAGATAATGGATGGATGGAGCAGAGCATCAGACAAACGCGTAACTTATCCACAACAGCAGGCTGATACAAACAGCTCTAGGAAGTATCTACCCATGAATGACAGGAGCAAACAATAATTTTCAAAGACTTGAACAACCAAGAGCTGAGCTGTAAAATTACGTGTTTTTAGTTTTTCAGCTTCATCAAACATATGCTATGTGTCACCTTCCACATGGTAGAACTGTGATCTGCTCCACTGATTATCTAATCATCTGCATAGCAGCAATGGATTAATCCGTCTTAAAATGACTTGTTTAGAGGAATCCAGCAAGTTGCGCCATAAAAAAATACATTAATTTTTTTATGGTGCAACTTTATTTATAAAAAATTCATTCAGTCCTCAGTGGTTTTTATCTTCAATAATTAGCTCCATCTCAAAATATTTTTTATCAACTACTAAGCCGTTTAAGCTGTAACAGAAGCTCTCCAGCTGATTTTTTTTAACACAAACCGCTATGTTTATTAGATATATATAAACTCTATCAAACTATATCGTGAAGGGTTTAATAAAGTTTTACCCAGCGGTCCGGCTTCTCACCAGGCAAACAGCTGTGATGGTGGAAGAGGTGTCCTTGGGTGAAATAAACATCCCTTTTTTCTAAGGCTAATAACAACTATGCTGTTACTGTGCTGCAATTAAACCCTATCAAGTGTAACACTAGCTGCTGTCAGCCTAAACATTTACAGAAGGGATATTTATAGCAGCTTCCATCCATTGCTGTCATGTTTCACACAACTATTTCACAGCTTAGCATATGATCCATTGTGGTTATGTTAATTCTAGTAAAATATGACTCAATAGGAATTGTTGTCATTCATGTCAAATTCTCACTTGAATTGCAAATATTCCAGAGCAACTCTTGCTTTCACCTTCACAGGAGTACCTGAATGAAAGTCTGGGAAACAACAACAGAAAAATTGCCCATGTGTGAATGAGTGAATGCCAGTCTACACAGATTGATGAAACCATTAATGTTTCATTCATCATGTGTGATAAGGGCCTACAGGGATGGGGCTTATATGAATGAGCACGGCATTGATGGTAGGAGCTTATTTCGCTAAGGAACAGCTCACATCGTGTATAAATAAACTTGAAATTGCTCATTTTATTTGTGCACTAATACAAAACTTTAAGTGATGGTGCTAAATTATAAGTTGTGGAATTGTACTTTAAAAATGAGACAGATTTTAAAAAGTGTTTAAAAAATAACACATAGCACTAAAACATTAATATGATGAAAGGGCATGGAAACCTTATATATAAGCTTATATTTATATTCACTGAGATGTTCCAGCGTAACGCCATGGACTGGCTGACAGAGTCGCTCTTGCTCTTTAAGTCATGCCGCTATGTGGTTATAGAGACCACAGGTAGAAAAACCAACCTTATTCCCCATATATATCTAATGTTTAATCTAAATCTTGTCATCAGATTAAGGGTTTAATTCCACAGATGTCACAGCACTCCGAGCAAACTGACTTAAGGACTGAAACGTTGCCAGCGCCACATGATTTCTGTGTGATATGGATGATGACTGCAATGGAACGTTTGAGTATTTGCTGCCGTGTAATTCATTGTGACATGACTTGTGAACAGGTGGCAGGAGAGGAGGAGTTCATTTCTGCTTTCGATCACAGTGCCACTACATATTTTCAACTCAGCCAAGTAGGTCAGGCCCTTGTTCCCCCCAAAAAGTTATGACTTGCGCCATCTAAACTCTGATCAGAACCACATTTAAAATCTACTCCATGCAGGTTAAGTTATACTTAATTTGGTCATTCAGTGAAGAGAAAAACAACACTATCTGCTCAATACAGTGTGGAGCACATCATCCTCTTAGGATTATCCTTGCTCTGGCTGAACAGAATTTAAATGGGCCTTTGCCAATTCTGAGACTTTCTTTCCGTTTAATTCTCCACTCCACAGGTACCTTGTTCGCTGTTTTCATTTCTGTTCTGCAACATCCTATTCCAGTCATGTTTGCTCAGACAGTGGAAGAGCAAACAACAGACCGGGTAACATGCAGAAGATCTGCTACCAGACAGACATTCATGTTTGTGCACATAGTTGACAGTACACCTCAGTAAATTTGGTCACATTTGTGTCGGAAAGAAAGTGTGTGCGTGCGTGTGTGGCTTTAAAGAGAAGTGCATATTACAAATTTATAATAACAAAAAACCACATTGAGTCAGGTCTTTACAAAGTGTTCAGGGAATACAGAGCACTTTTTAAATGTTTAGACTTTGCAAACAAGCTGCAATTAGAACACCCAAAGTCAGCCGAGCTGGATGTTTTACTGAGTTTAACTTAAGGAAGGTTCATGGTTTTACCTCCAAATTGAGCCATTGTGTTAACAGAGCTGGTTAAACTAAAGAGGTCAATGTGAGCAGATGTGCACCAGTAGTTCTATGTGATACCTTCCCTCAGTTTGCCTTTTAGTTTATCATTTGGTGCAGGTATCAACACAAAAGCAGACATCTTTACTAATAAGTGGGGTTCTTATCTCTTATGCTTGAGGTGCTATGAAAAAAGTGTAGAAATTCTGCCCCATACATTTTGCATCCTGCACTGTCCTGTCGGCTCGACCCAGGTGCTGCTCCGGAGTATTCCCAGTTGTGACTACATTTCACATGAAGAATCTACTGCTTACATTCACAGTTAAAGGCTTAGGTGATGCCTTCAGTACCAGTAAAAATGAACAGACCTTCTTCAGCTACAGTTTGACTGGAAGCAGATGAAAATGAAAATCCTCAGGCATTTTAGGAGCTAAAAGATTATTTCAATCAAGCTCAATCAATTTAAATTTCAATCAGTCTTTTTTCATTTGCACTGAGGTCAAGAGTGTGGGGTAGATTGCCTCATTTGCTGTTGGACAACCACTGCTTCTTAGCTGACAGAAGAAGGTACAAATAGTTAAAAGTGATGCTTATAAACAATCAACTACTACATCAAGTGAACAGTTATGAAAGTCGTGGATATATAGGAAAGGCGACTTGGCTGCTTATTTTGACCATTTTCATTTTCCTAATATGCATATGTGGTGTAGGGGAATGAAATTATAGACCAAAGTAGGTTTGTAGAAACCTGCAGCTTCAAACATTCTCATCATACATGTAAGTGTAGCTGAATTCAGCCTGCAGATGTTGTCCTTGAGTTACAATTTAGTAAGATGATGCTGCAGTAATACAATCAGAGTTTCATTAGAACATCAAAGGGAATATGCTTTAAGCAACTGCAAGCTGACAGTCTTTATGAGCTGAAACCATTGCTGACGCGTTTTACCATCTGGCAAAAGGAACAGAAGTGTGAAAACGAGAGCGGCTGACGTATTAATATGTGCTTACGCTTTGCTGTTAGAGACTGGACTTTGTGGGGAGTTTAGTTTCAATCTTGTTGTGCATATACGTACATAAGGAGTGATTCAGTCTCCGACTGCATGATTTAGATGTGTTAGTGAAGGCTTTTGTGTCTAGTTTTGCTCAGCCTAAGACATTTATATGCATTTTAAAAGTCTGGTTTTAGATGAAAAGGCACAGGTCCCCCTCCTCTCTCTCTCTTCTTATGTAAACAATCTCCATCCTAAAAGCTTGAAGTTCAAGTAAAGCTGTCTGTCTCTACCACCGCCTGATTCAAAGGTAAAATATATCTCCTAGCACTCGGTTAGAAGGCCTGGTTTCTACAAGTGGATCAAGAATAAGAAAAAATGTCTTCATATTTTGTTTCTAGGGACGATAGATTTTCTTGTATTTATTTCAGGTGTTCTTGGGCCAAATTTTCTAGGTCTTCTGATAATCTTTTAAGTTTTTTTCCAATTTCACCCACTTTCAATCCTAATGATTTTCAAGAGAATGTTTTTTTTTTTTTTTTGCTCTTTTGTTGTTTTGGGGCCATGAATCATTTTAGCATCAAATAGGCACCTAAGCATGGTATAAGCCAGTGTTGTGCTGACCCATCGCTGACATCTTAGCAAAGAATATATTAAGACATAAAGGGTCAGACTAAGTCATGGCCCAGTACTGAACTGTACTATAGGTATGATCCCTAAAACATTGAATCCCACCACTATTCCCACTAATATTCCCTTATCATACTTCTTTCTTCTTGTCATGATCTCATATGTTATTTATGATAAATTCTTTCTTATCTCTTTGTGCCACCAGAATGAACATAAACATACACTCCAGAAACATTAAAATGACCTTGTGTTGATCCCATAAAAACGATGTGTGACCTGTAGCATGATGATGAAGGTCCTGTGGCTCTGAACCCTGCTGGGCTCACTATTCATTGTTTTGTAGAAAACAGGAGAGCTAGAAGCCACTCCAATCAGCAGGCGCTTTGTTTTCCCAGAAATAGTTTTTTCCTCCCTCTCCTACACCCATTTGTCATACAGGTTGTCCTCTTTTTGATAGTGTAACTGTATTGCACAAATGCAGTGAATTTATATTGTGTTTTTTTTTAAAACAAACTACATTTTGCTCTGTACTGTCAAACTGAATCATAGAAAATTGACCGCTCTTAAAGGGAACATGTTGTCTTCCATATTGAATTGCTTAATTCAACATTTGATGTCTACTGAGGATAATATGAAGTTATGGAAACCATCATCCTCCAAAGCATTTTGTTTCCTGCAGTTCAATTTTGTGGTAATGTTTTCCAGCCACAGTCACTATAATACAAGACATTAGATTTTCTAAAATATCTCTTTTGTGGTATAACGTGACATTTCAGTGCCACAATATGCTTGAAATATTAAAGATAGAGGCTTCATCCATTTAGATGTTTTAAGTGAACAGAAAACAAAGCTGCTGACATGAATCATTAGCTGCTGCTTTTAGCTCAGTCTGCATCACGACAACCCACAAGTCAGATATGTGCGCAATTCAAAGATATTACTGGTGTCATGCAAGATTGCATGCATGCACACCCACAACATTCACAGTGGCATTTATCATTCATTACTAAAGGGCTGTGGACATTGTAGTAGTTACATCCAACTGCAAATGGAGGAAACCAAGTGTTTTAAGATTAAACTCTTCATTTGGTGCTGTCTCTGTCAGATGAAGCGTGTGGTGTTTTATTCAGTTCAGTAACAATTACAGCAGCTTATGCCAGAAGTTCAGGCTTCTAAAGCAGTCCTAAGGACTTGAGACACAATGCTTTTAAAGGGGTCTTGAGCAACAGATCTCCAGACTTCCTGGAAGTTCTCCAAATATTTTCTTTGGTTTTTCAGTAGTTTTCAGTCCAGTTATTGCATCTACAAGTTCTTTCTTTCTGTTTGTTTGTTTCCTTGTTTTGTGAAGACACTAATATTGTAGTATACCAGTAAAAGAGACAGAAAGCAAACCAAAATTCAGACAGGTGCTTTAGAAAGTTCTTTAACAAGGTTGAGAGACTTTGACCTGAAAGACAGTCTGTAGGGCCAGACTGTTTTAAAATAAAGAAGGTCAGTTTAAAAACAAAGAGTCTGTTTTTGCTTTATTTACTGTATTTAAATGTATGTTTGTGTGTCTTGTTAAATCGCTGAGCCCATTTGTTATTCTCTGATAAATATATTGCTGGCTCAAGACTTTTGCAAGAGCATTTTTATTCTAGCCAACACACCCTCACATTTAGAGAGATTTCCAGCCATGCATCCATCAAACTGTGTGTTTATACATGCTCATTCCCGTGCAGGGTCACAGAGGACTGGTGCCTTTCCCAGGCAGCATACACTCTGAACTAGTCACCAGTCCATCACAGTGCAAACAAAAACAAACAAACTACCACTCGCGCTCTTTTGTGAGATTTTCTATAGAAAAGCAAAATAGTTCCGTTTATCTTCACCTTAGGTGCATTTGTTTAACCTTCTACGTTCACAGAAAGGCTGCTAATGAAGCGTCTACAATCATTTACACTTATTAAACACTTTACACATTGATTTTGTTCTACCGACTATCTTTTAGCCATTTTGTTGTTTGAGAAACTGCCATTAGCGCACATTTATGGCAACAATTTGCTATCATCTGCTAAAAAGCATTCTGATTATTTTTGGAATCAAGAACAAAAATGAATATGCCAATATGAGGGAGAAATTCAGGGAAAGAAAATCTTAAAATTGAACTTCCTGACATTTCAAAATGACTTCCATTTAGCATATGCCAACAACTTCCAGCTGTATTTACAGGAATCAATGCTGCTGTTTATCAGGTTCCTAAAAAGGCCTCAGCTGGCCTTCTCAAAGGAGAGGTTGCAGGACTGAGCTCTACTTACATCACTGATCTTCTCTCTCTGTTTACAGGTTCAAATCCTTCATAAGTAAGAGGTGGAAAACAGAGCAACTTCCAAACATTATTATTATTTTTGATCAGTAAGTTTAGCATACTTTCTTCACTAAAGTTGCTAAAACGTTCAGCTGTATTGATGCAGGCCTTGTATTCCTCATTGAGTTTTGGTGGAAATAAATAAATAACTCCGCTTCTGCATGCTTATGTGTTTGAGATGATTAATAATAGAATTTTTAAAAGGACAAGGTAAATTATTTTTACCACTTATATTCATATGTTCATTTTATCAAATATGCTTCAATCACAAAGGAGGGAAATAAATAAATAAATGGTATAAACCCTACCCAAACAAACCGTTGCTGTGCTGAAATCATTTCCTTGTTTCCTCATAGATTATTAATTTTACATTACCCAACATATTTGTGGCACCATGAGGATGGAGCTCAGACAGAGGTCAGCTGGGGTGGGCTTACAGGTTATACAATTATTCATGAGTAAGTCATAAACCCAAACCCTTGGGAGGGTGATGGAGCGATTGAGATTTGTATGGCAATTTTCCAAACATGCCCCAAAAACTTAAGCCTGCTCATTCTGGACAGGATTTTCACTGTTTATGTCTCATTTATCTGTAATAAGACTTTAAATATTGGTATGTTTGAGGGCTTTTGCTCTCCTAAAATGTTAAACTGAAGAGGACTCTTTACAATTAATGGTGACTTTTAATGATAATACTAATGTGAAATAGTGTTAATCACTAGTTCAGTAAATCAGGACAGGTTAATAAAGACCTTCCAGTCACCTTCAAAAGATTTGATTGGTTCAACCCAAAGTCCCAAGTATTCTAGTAATGTTTTCTTGTTCAAGTATTTTTTAATTCCTATAAAAGACTTTAACCCATAAAACATGCTGGTGGACCTGAAAGACACTGACCTTCCATCGTGAGGGATTTGAGTTTCACTGGTGATCAGTGATTCACCCACTCCACCAGCTGAGCCACAGCTCAATTTATTACCCCTTGTGTGTTGTTTGGGTCATCCTGCCCCACTTCTAACGCTGACAAAAAAAGGCTATTATGAGACTCTTTACACATATACACACAGGAAAACAGAGTATGAAGTGCTGAGAAACAAACAAACCTAAGAATTCATTAATTAACTAATTCAAGCAGTTCTGATATAAGTGTGATGATATTAGTAGGATTTATTTTACTTAAATGTTCACATTGTCCAAACACAACACAAGATGTATCAGATATTATATTTATTTCTGTTTGTTTATTTGTTTTAGTTTTGCTTTACTAATCATCTGAGTCATTAACAGCATGTACTTGTGTTCACCTTAAGGTTTTATTTGTGAACTTTGGGACAGTACAGTAAACATTGGCTCCCAGTGTTTTATTTCCTTTAACCTTTAATATTCAGCTGTGTTACACTCTGCAGGAGCTTTTCCTCATTATATAAATAATAACAGCAGTGTATTTTGTTTTCAGCAGAACTTTACAGAGCAGACAGAGCCACCCACAAACCAACGAATGCTCAGATGATTTTATAATTTACCTTTAACACGAACAACATGTCATAGGTACACATTGTATTCAAGCAGACACTGAAAGAGAGTCAGACCCTGAGTCATGTAGGTGTGCATAGTGACTGTCTTGAGTGTTTGCAGTTGACAGGAGGTCTGTCCTCTGGATATTCTGCCTTCTGTCCAAAGCACACTGGGACTGGGTCCAGCCATTGGCCATGGATGTGGCTTACAGTGTGGGACAATGAAAACAGATGCTTGCTGTCTTTGTGAAAAGGCAGTACTGTCCAAGTGTGTCTGCATGTTGACAGGTAGTATGTGGACAGCCCCGAGCAAGTAAAGATTGGTTTAAAAAAAGCATCAATTAAATACGTTATATTATTATATTTTTATTGAGCTTTTACAAATACATTTATGAGTCTCATTTCCAACAGAGATCTGCTTAAAAAAAGCAAACAAATTGATTTAAAAAAAAAATCTATCCATAAAAGGTGAGATGACACCGGCTGTGTGCTGTGTGTATCGCCTCCTGTTGTGCCAGCATTTGATCACCAACACAGTCATGAAAGTGACTCACATACAGGGAGCAGTAATCTTTAGTAGGGAAAAGCACACAAAGAGAATAAAAGAAAGAGGCATAGCAGTTCTTCATTAACTGAGGCTTTTCTTTTAACATACAGCAAGGAAATTTGTTAGGATGCAATGATGAGAGTACGTCCTAGTTGATCATCTGTACTGAAGTAACTTCATTAACATTAGAAATAATACATCTGGGGTGTGTGACAGTGCTGGTTGTTAGTGGGATACAACTGTTTGGACTCCTGTGAGAAAGACTTGGTGTTAATTCCAAATTCTTCCTCATCCACAGCTTCACACATTATTGCTTTGATGAATGCCGCAGCAAATGCAAGTAGTTTGACCTCTTCACACTATAAACCTGAGTCCTCTACACAGTTACCTCAGAATATTGACTGAGTTTATATCTTTTATGCTTTTTTATCTTTTTTGTGTTCATACTGGAGTTTATTCAAGCCCACAGAAATCATTTGCGGTTCTGAAACGAGTGATCTCAAAGACGTGGGCACTTGCCAAATGAGTAAATCCTGTGATGACTCATGTGTCAGGATTGAGCCTTGAAGTTTCAGTTTTGTTTGTGCCGTAAAAAGATGTCAGATTATGTAAAGTCCTTGATAATGGACAGAGCCAGCTCTTTCACAGTGCTAATACTTTAGAGAATAGCACTTGAAGTACTATGTTCCTCATCAATCATTTGAGACCAATCCCAAAAATCTGATGTTGATGAGGCAAAATAATGTTTTGGCTTTAAAGATTTGTTCTTGTTATTTATTAGTAATGAATTAAATAAATTTTGAGTTATTAGGAATGAAAAAATTGGGGTGTGCGTTGCCATGCTTAGTATGTAATTTTTTAAATAAATATAACCTTATGTAAAATATAAATATTACATGTCACAAAGTAGTGCATGCAAAACAAAGAAGCCTGGGATAAATTAACAAATACGTTAATGGTTCAACAATGATGAATGATATTAAAATGAACAAACAAGAAAAAAAACAAGAAAATATAATATAAAAAAGTAAAAAGGTAAAAGTGAGTAATGAAAAGTTTTTTTTTATCTCTTAAAATATCAAATATATTTGACAGTAGCATTCTCTCTTTAAACATATGAAGAAATGTATAGAAAAAGTTTGGAAACCACTGCCCAAAAGCATGATCGTGTTCACATGTAAATACAGTGGAATTACAGTATTGCAAAAGAGAATGATCAAAATCTTCATTAATGCAGCAAAATATCATGTTGTAATTCAACAAATACTTACTGTAACACTCTGTCTTCCTCCTCATAAAACATAAAATAACCTAATTGAAGAAAAACTTCCAATATTTTGACTAAAATTATATTTAAGCTTGAGCACATATATCCATTTGTCTGGTTGAGTTTTGCATAGTTGTAATAATGAGCCCTCTAGAGATGAAAGTGCTTTTCACTCTTCACATGTGTGCTGGTCCAAACTGGTTGCATGTGAGCCATTTGGTCCCCATGTTTGATTCTGTTGAGTGATTATTTTAAGGTAACTATGCAAAATACATATTTATCTTGTTTATATGCATTTGTGTGTGTAGCTTTGTGGATTTTGCAAAGTGTTTTGAGTAATTTTTTCAAACAAGCAGGTGCAGATGAGCATACTTTTGGAAGGGACGGCATTACTGTTGGTGAACGTTTCAGGTGTCTCTTTGTAGTCGGGGAAGCTGTTTGTGGGAACTTTTGCTGTATGCATATTAAAGTGCTAAGGTATTATTTACCATAAAAATATGCAGTAGCTCAGTATCTCATGCCATCCCACTTACAAATAACTCAACCTTTAATGAGTAGTTTAAAAAAGCAATTAATTTGTTGGCTTAAAGGCGGGATGCCGTTAATCACTGTTTCTGCTCCTTAAAGTAATATGTTTCCTCTTATATATGTGCTTATACCTACCCTGAACCAAGCCCTCCTCTCATCACACTTAAGTGATTATTATAACAATGACTGGCCAAAGAAAGTGAAATCAAAATGTAAATTATATACATGCACAGGGTTTGACTTCCCAGTCAGCTAAAATTAAACATCAAATATAAACAAAGGCCAAGTTGGCCAAATAACTTCTTGCACCGTGTTGCCTGTTTTGGCTTTTCTCCAGTTTGATGGAGCATTATATGATATTTCAGAAACAGCTTTTTACTTTTACATTTTTGTCTCATATATCTTATTTCTAACAGCAGCTGTTACATTATACGTACTGTTTCATTACTGTGATGATTTAAATAATTTATATGTTTTTATTGTTTGGTCCACTAATTTTCCTACTTATTTGAATGTAATGGACAGAAAAAGACAGTTGATGAGCCGGATATGTACTGCATGGTAAAGGTTTCCCACTTAACAGTTCAGTTATTACTCAGCTTGCACTCTTGGGGATTATTTTATAATTAGAAAAATATTTCACAGGACCTCAAACTGTGGTTTGATTTTAATAATCTGAATGTATACATATGAAAATATAGCAAAACATAAATTATTATGGAAACGCTTTATGTTCAATATCATAAAGGTACTTCATTGAATCAAGAACTACTCCCTTCACAGTTCTCTATTTGTCATTTTTACTCTAAATGTCAATAAATTGTTATAATATTTTTTCTTTTAGTTCTACAATAAATCTTCCACCCAGTCTGTTAGATTCTGCACATGATAATCCGTCAGTGGAGCTAAAAACACATCCTCTAAATGCAGTTCATAGAGGTGTCTTCCTTTTTCTCTTTCACTGCTCCTGGAGTGTCAGGGCAGCTGACCCTGTCATCTTCCACCACACCATTTCTTTTCATTTATAGTGTAAGGATTTGTTGCAAATAAGATTTAAACAAGACCAGCTAGTATCAATTCTTTGACAGATGTAAATATCCAACGTGTTTTTTAAGTTTAGGTCTTCCAGGAATGACATCATACATAAATAGCAATAAGAGGAGGATTACTGGATGCAAGAGTCACTTGTAGCACGGAGTGCTAACACTTGTGTTCCTATAAAGATCTTGTAAACTTTAAAAATTATTATGAAGTCTGTAGAGGTAGCAAATAATCTGACTTCTTCTGTATATATATATATATATATATATATATATATATATATACAGTATATATATGTGTATA
>JBAMHV010000012.1:20337964-20360534 GCA_037177535.1 Pseudomugil gertrudae
AATCATCCTTATAGTTGTATCGTTTTTTTAGTAATCATCTCCATATGGATCGGAAGTCTGCAACCTGATTCTCTTGGGTTCCTTCCTCCCATAATGTGCCCAAACATTATCAGAAATTTTTTAAATGTAACATTGAAAGAAATCTGCAGAACAAACAGTATTTTCAGACAAAGTACCAAGGTGAAGGTGATTTACAAACAAATATTTCAGAGGTTCTGTATGAAACAGAAAAATGTAAACGTGCTTTATATATAGTAAATCACGTCTCCAAACTCAGGTACTGCTGCAGGTTTTGTTGCAGGTTTAGAGATGATAAACCCATTCACAAATGGAGAATACATGAAAGAGTCATTCATTATAACATTGGAGCATGTCCTCTTGGACTTGAGTGAAATTAAAGACATGTTTCTTTCTGCAAAAGCCATTTAGGAAAGGACCATTAAGAGGACAGCAAACATTTCAATTCAGCAAAGTGATTCAGCTCAGACACAACAATTTATGATGTTGACAGTATTGAGCAGATGTTCTATTTGTGTAGGTATGTGCAGGTAGGCTTGATATTTTCCTTTTAACATAATACATTAAATGCAAACGGCTTCTTTATTTAATATTTTAAAAAGCCAAACAGATATAAACTATTTTTATGTGTTGGATGGTGATACAAACAGCCCTTTTATTATTAAATGTTGCAGACTCCCAGTAAAGATCAATAGGACCTCACCAGCTGTGATCATGTGTATCAAAAAGCGTTACATTTTTATGGAGTTTAATCATGAAAAGAAAAGCTTTAAAATTACATTTAAAATGTTATTTTCATTAGGACTGATGTCTTATTTCTGTCATTTCCAATTCAATTACAGAATTTAGCTATTATGACTTAATGGAAATGGGAAAAAGCATTTAAAAAACTGCAAAACTGTCAGATTTTTACTAAATTTATTTTTAATTTAAATCTTGAATCAAATAATAATCTTGCTCTAGCTTCCTCTGACGGTCCAAAACCATGCCTGTTGGGTTTAAACGGGTCTCCAAATGTTCCCTAGGAGTGAGTGACCATTTGTCTCATTTGACTCTTTCATTGTTTGTTGGCTCTGTGATGGACTGGCAGCTCATCCTGCTGATAGCAGCTGGGAAAAGCTCCAGCTCCAACCTACAAAGCTAAATTGCATAAAGCAGTTATAGAACATAAATGGACGAATTGTCAATTTAAATAATTAAAATGTACATCACTATTTTAAGGTTCTAAATCTGATGCTGTCAGGTTATATCAAAGTAAAGACTGAGCTGAACTCCAGCTGTGAGAGGCTTAACAGGGGCCAACATAAAGATTAGGGTGCCTCAGCTGTATGGCCGAATAGCAGGAATCTGTGATGTCCCCCAGTGCTTTCAGTCAGGAAACACTTATCGTACGCAGTCTTTCCATTACAGGGAGGAATCATGTAGGCGCTGCCTTGCTCTAGTTGGTCCTCAAAAGTGATAAATGATTTTGCAATGTATTAAATAAATTACCTGGAGTGCTATGAGACAGAGGGTGAAGATCTGTGGGTGGGAGCTGGACATAGGTATCCTTGAGATGCGTCATGCAGGAAAAATTCACAGATTATAAAGCAGATTCACATCATTGTTTTGTTTCTGAGGGCTTCCCTTAAGTGTGTTTGGCAGTTCAATTTCAGAGTTGTCAAAATATATAACAACTCCATTGCTGACATTTACTGTCTTTGTCGTGTAATGTTTGTTCATCTGACTGTTTCATTTATCTGTTTGGGGTTTTATTTTATTGTAAGTTAAAACAGATAGTTTGGTCCTTGTTTTGTATTATGCAAGCTGGCCTGCACAATGATAATATTTGTGATAAAAGATGGAGAGTTAGTTTTAACAAACCCTAACACTGACTTGATTAACAGTGCATGCATTATTCATGTAGATACCAATATTGATGTTAGTTATTCTCCCTCCTCCCCCTCATCTAAATGTGTTGGAGCCTGCCTTGTCCATGAAGCTTGTCAATCACTTACATCCTCTTCTGGGCATCAGATAAAACATTCACACCCACACATAGGCCTTTAGGGCATAATATCAACTTAATTATGAAATTGTTGTACGAAAGCCCACCAGCCCACTGATCATGATGAATGAAAATTGTTAATCACTGCATAATTACTTGTAGGCAAAATATATTGGCTGTGAATTTCATTAGCAAATTAGACACATTTTGAATGGGAATCTATTGGAGCTATTTGCTGTGGAGATCTGGTAGTCTACCTCAGTGAAGTTTTCTGTGGCTTTATTTTATATGCATTAATGTATCTACATTGTAACCCTTTATGGACTGATGTCACATATTTGATACATAGTGCTTCTGAGACCTTTTGCACCACTTTATGGTAGAAACTTTATATAAAACCCTGTTGTTCCCCACATGATACTGGTCTCTTGCACCCTGGTGAATACCAGAAAAATCAGAAGATTTCACTATAGGAGTTTTGACCTATTCCATGGTAATAAATAGAAAATATACTGGAAAAATAAATATTAATCAATATATTTTTCAAATAATATTATTTCATATTTTGTTAAAGGGTCAAATAAAGTTTTCAGATTTTAAAAATTGGATGTTTTTGCCCAGTTCTTCTTCAGGCATTAAGGTAGGGGTGTCAAGATCCAGTCCTCGATGGACGGAATCCAGCAAGTTTTGCTGTTTACCTGCACTAACACACCGGATGCAAATCAAATAGATCCAACAGCTTCTTGTCAACCTCGGGTTATCTATCTTGGATAACCCAGACCACCCTCTCCACCCTGTGCTGGACAGCAGTCCTCCTTTTCCAAAAGGCTCCGACAGCTTCGCTGTCTCAAGGACAGCTTCAGGAAATCTTTCCTGCCACATGCAATAAGACTGTTTAATGCACCATCACTGTGTCAGAGATAACTATTTGTTTTTATTTCACTACTGTTAGAAGCACAGCTGTACTGTACTGCTGCAACACCTAAATTTCCCAACTTGGGATGAATAAAGCTCTTCTATTCTATTTTATTATATTCTATTAAGTAATTTATATCAGCTGTGTCGGAGCATGGAGACAACAAAAACCTGCTGGATACCGGCCCTCGAGGACTTGAGTTTGACACCCCTGTATTAAATATAGTCTACAGAAATGACAAGATAGTATGTGTTTGTTATATCTTACAGAGACAATATACAGTCAACCTTGAGCATTAAATTTGAATAAACAAAAAAAATAGAAATAATACATTTTTAAAAAACACAAATAAAAATCAAAATATCACCAAGAATAAAAGACATTTAATTATTTAGGCTCATTAAGCTAAGCTACAGAAATTGTACAACAAAAAGAGCTCTGTATATATTACAGTTTGCAGTTAGATCTTAAAAGTTCTTGAAAGTGCTTACATTTTGTACTAAAATAATGGCTTATGTCACCTTGAACAAAACAGCATGATGACTTTTTTCATCAAATTTGTGCTAAATTATAAAACTCCATCTAGAAAAAAAAGCATATTGAAAAAATGCAGGTGCTTCAAGGCTTTTCTGTTTATGACTCTGTCATGAATAATCGTGATTCCTACCAGATAGTTTCATGGTATAAAAGCACCCACTCAGACACACACCCACACAATCTCAGATGCACAAACAAAACAGGCTCAACAAACCAAACAAGCTTCACTGAGAAGGAAATCCACAAGCACACACAAACAACTGCCACATTTCTGTCTGTGGATCTGTGATGTGATGAAACGAGACCAACTGCACTGTCACACACCTCGTGCTCGTGCCCATTTACCTTTAACGCTTCAGCACAGGGAACAATATAAGCTGAGAACGTGTTCAAGGTCCAAGCTGAAAATGTGCACAGAGGCTAAAATGGGCTAAAAATGCTAAATTTGATACCGCCTGCAGTCGAGTAAACAACATGTCCTCTCACATAAGGTCTGTAAGCTTCGGGTCAATCTTGCTCCTCTTATAAAATCCATTAAGCCCTCAAGATTCTTTCGTGTTTTTGTTATTCTTCAAAGTTTTGCCAATATGGGATCCAATGAGATATGTGGGATTATTGCTGTTTGTTTGCGTGTTTGTGAAAAAGGTTACATAAATCCTCCGAGGCAAATTTCATGAAACTTGTTGGAGAGGTGAAGCACGAGCAAAGGGAAAATCTATTACATTTTGATGCCGATTTGGATCACATCTATAAACCTGAAAAACCTGCAGGAGCTTATATGAAAGGTATCACTGGGCTTTGAATGTATAAAGCAAATATTTGCCATTTTCTATCTCACAAGTTGAAGTAAAGGGGAAAAAAGCATATTCACACTGAAGTTTATAGAGTATATTTCTATTCAGTCTCCTTAATGTGTTATTAATATAGGGGTCAAAAACCCTCAAGGAATTACAGAGAGCATGACCATATCTTACAGTAGATGAGAACGGAGGGAGAGAGAAATTTGCAATAAAATCTAAGTAAATCCCTCTGATACCATTTGGCAGACACTTACTTGATATACCTCAGGCTGGATATTAAAAATCTCAAATGGGCTGTCCAACTGACAACTTAATCCATTTAGAGTCACTGAGTAAGCAGCAGGAAGCTGAGTCAGTGTCAGTGTAAACGGAGGTCTGTCATTTTCCCGCACAAGACGCAGTGATTTCATGTTTTTGTCATCAATTCCTCACTCAAAAGTCAGAAAGGACCAGCAGAGAAGTAACAATAACATGCATTTATCAAATTTATATAGCAGAATGAAAACAATGAGAAGCAAGATAAAAAAATCTGATCATAATGATGTCAATATGTACGCTTTAAATTAAAATCTCATACATACATCATCACTCTTACAAAAAAAAGTATGTGTCACTGGCTTGATGTAAAACTATGTCCAAAAAAAACCTTGGATTGTGAAAATGTGAAAAAGTAGAGCAGGTGAATATGTTAATATTTGCCATGTTCCATGGCAGCACAAGATCATCAAGGGGCTTAGCCGTCTCAGTAACTTTGTTTAGCATCCTCATAAACATGGAGGGGAGGTGTGAAAGTCTGCAGCTACTGAATTTTAAATACACGTTGAAAAGTTAGATCAAAACTTACTGACAACAATAATAGTCTCTTTTGACAAGAGGGAAAATTATGAATGTTGTATGAGAAATGTGAAGACTGTTTTCCTCTCTGAAACGAGCTCATGCTGCACATGTGCATGTAGTCAGATAAGGACTGTTCTATTGGAAAAACAGGTGCCTCTCATGGTCATGAGGACTACTGCACTGATTGGTTAAGAAGGTGTCCATAGCCAGTGTCCAGTAGGAGGGTCTGGAAGGACCTATGGCCAACTATGACATGACAAACTCTTGCTGTGTATACGTGTAACCAGAGCAATCTGTGAAATTGTGGGCATGACAGGTCAAATTCATGTTGTAAACATACATATTTTAGTCTTGACTGTGATTCTTTTCAAGACAATTGATGTTACAGCCTAAGTCCAAAGCAGGAAAGGATATTCTCACTGCAACAGGCTGGGTTTATGTGTAACCATGGCAACCTGAAAATAGAAACAAGATGGATATGTTGTACAATATATTTGAACTTAAACTGTGATGGTTTTGTTGTTGTTGTTCTTTGATACATTTATAATGTTTTTGTGTATTTCCTACCCGTAGCTGATTTAGTATAATACTGTCAATGACAACTTCAATGTGGAAACAAACAGTTAGGGGCAGAAACCTAAAGACACTGTGAGTCATGTTTAAAGTCAGGAACACGCACCAGAAAGACGCATTCAGTTGGACACCTTGGTGCTGTTTCATCTCTTAGAGAAACTGTTGTACTAACTTTATCCTCACAAGTAACAAATGTGGAGTACACATCATTCCTGCAAATAAAAGGCACACATGAGAGGTAATGAAGGTAGGTGAAAACATGCTAAAGCATAAATGTAATGTGTCTCTATAACATTGCGTCAGACAATACCACTGTCATGCAGCTACAGTCCTCGTCACATGACATGTTTAGTGTGAAACTGATTTGTCTTTGTGGTGCATTATTGCCTTGTTTGTAAGGTACAGATGTGGAGTAGAGGCTTGAGGTTGATGTGCCTCTGAGCTAGCAACAGAAGTGCTCACAGTGTTGAATTGGGGTGTGTATGTTAAATGGGAGGGGGTGAAGTATGAACACTATGTGCCATTGAGCCCCCTTTGTTTGATCTGTGTGAATTACCAAAGGGAAACAGCAGCAGTCATTGAGGACATTCCTTCTGTGTGGATATGGCATGAGTGCTGTGTGAAAATGGCTTTTACATCAACCACGTAAAAGTTATGCATAATGCATGGCCAGTTCTGCTCACCTCAAACAAAGAACGAACAGCTCTTGCACTCTGGACTTGAAGAGACAAAAAGCTAAATGAAGTGTTTCTTACACATAGTGACAATAAAAGCGACAGTAATCTTCAGTAATTCTAATATGAATGTTTTTGAGCAATAATGAATAAAAAATCATTTCAGAACCTGAAAGAAATAAGTTCACTAAAAATCACTCATTTAATTAAATATATCTGATAACATTTTTTAGCTGTCAGCCATGGAAAAATCTATTCATTCTTTTATTCTCTATACTGCTTAATCCAATTCAGGGCTGCAGTGAAGCTGAAGCCTATCACAGTGGAAAGCAGGGTACACCCTGGACAGGACACCAGTCCATCACAAGACCACTCACAATAGGGACAATTTGGAGTGACCAATTAACCTAACATGCATGTCTTTGAATGGTGGGAGGAAGTCGGAGTACCTGGAGTGAACCCACGCTAACACGGGGAGACATGCAAACGCCACACAGAAAGGCCACTGTCTGAACCTCCCCCCAGCCGAGGGTTGAACCAGCCTTCTTACTGTTAGGCCACAGTACTAACCACTACTGCCCCATGCAGCCCCACACTAAAATGTTTGTCTAAATTTCAACTTCTTGTTATAATATTTCATTTTCCAATAGTTTAATTCTTCAGATCCCCTTTTCAAATTCAAATATGTGACCCTGAACAGAGGTAAGAGAAGTTTTACGGTATAGAACCTGTGTAGAAAATGGATGGATTATAAAATATACTTTGCACTGTGGAAACCTTTTGGTCAAACATACTGGTGAAAGTTAAAAACATACCTTTGCACTCCTTGTATACAAGGAATGAACAGTAAATACTGGTACAGTAAATTGTCAAATCTGTCTAGAATCCTGGAATTTAGTGCTTACAATTGTGCAACAATGATTTATTGACAAGGTGCGCACTAAGACTGATCCAATTGACTCAATCAATAGTGACTTGATGTAAAAATTATCTTTGGATTTTTAAGAGATGCTTTTTGAACCTTGGAACCAGAAATGGTTTGATAAGGTGACTAAACTACAGGCTCTACTACTACATGTGATTATTGTATTTATAAGACAGTCCAAGTTTATTTGTAAAGAACATGTCATGTACAGGACAAGAGTTTTATATATAACATTAAAACATTTTAATAGGGGGCAGAAGAAATAGTAAAAAGAGCATAAAAGAGTGTAAAATGACAAACTAAATCATTACTTCTATTTAGAAAGATGTGCAAAGATCATAATAAAAGCAAGCAACAGATAAGTTTAAAGATACTGTGCAGATTTCAGGCATTTGTGCATCAAAAATAAACATTAATTTGGATTTAAACATGTTTACGTTTGGCGAAGGTTTAACCTTCACTGGCAATTTGCCCAAATTGTTTGCAGCATAACAAATAAATGCTGCTTCTCAATGTTGAGTCAAAGCATGCTTTTGCATCGCAGGCTGTATCTAGTCTGTTCTGGAGTCCAGAGTCCAGAGCAGACTAGTTCAGATAGTCCAAGCTGAACGCAGTTCTCCAATCTGAGAGCCTTGTGAGGTTTATATTCTCTGAACATATCACAGATGTAATCTGGGCCTAAACATTTCTGGAATTTAAGGCTTATTTACTGTTTTAGTCTCTGTTTTTAATGTTTGGTGACATATAATGTTAGTTAATAGAGAAATAATATTTGCGTTTATAAAAGAAACATTTTCTGCAATAAAATGTCCCAAATTTTCCGCTTTTAAGTGAAACCTCTAAACCAACTACTGCTATAATTTAGTTGGATTTTCTTACATAAAACTATGTTTATAAAGATAACAATTTTTGATGTCATCAGGAGAACGTGTATGATACTCTGAAGTTTATTATTTGCCCAGAGAAAATGGATAAACTGCTTTGATTAAACTTTTGTTAAAGACCTGGGTCAATGAAATTCAGTGACAGCAGGTTTTATGCAGCTCAGATTAACCACACAGCATTTGCTTTCTTATTCTTTATACATTTTATATGAAATATTCATATAAAATCCTTCATATTAGACAGACACTCAGACAGTTTTATATCAAAGTCTAAGTAAAACTTTTCGGTTATTCAATGCTTTCCGGTTTGTTTGTGTTTTTCCTGAACATCAAACATCTAACAAACTCTGCTGTTATACAGCTGGCACTGTAAGCTTACAATGACTCATATCTTGACAGAAGCATTTATTGTCAATAGATCAAAGATTTTCAGCATATATCAACTCAGACGGGCGTCTTGTTTGTTTACTGACTTCACCTCAACATGAATGTGTCAGAGTGAGAAGAAGATTCCTGGTTCTGTCTTGATGAGAGAACTTATATAAAACTAGATCAATAGTGCCATCGTCTGGCAGATATTACCACTTATTTACGCTCATTGATTGCATTTTACTCTCTTCATTTATTATCCAGTATGTTTTCAGATTTGCTCTGCCTCTTGAATTCTCCTAACTCCAAAACCTAATCTGTAACAAAACGGTGATATAGTAATGCAATTAAACTACTTGTTCAGAAAAACTACACTGGTGCAGCTTTCTCTATGGCAAGTCTGTCAAGTATATCAATATTTTATTTATCTCTCATTTCAAGTTATAGAAGAACCTGTCGTAAGGTAAGATGTGTACATATCTTAGAGTTAAATGTGGGAATACTTTCCATAAATGAGCTACAAGAAGTAAATAAATAAAGCTACGTCATACTTATTTATTTGTCATTTTTATGAATAATTTTTAAACCGAAATAGGGAATTTGGAGTACACCTTGGGATTTTTGAAGAGCTTCTTTTTCTAATCAACAAGACACAGCACCAGCAAATAACCAATTTATTTCTGGAGGCCACATAAAGCAACAGGAGCTCTCAGCTACACCACTCTGAAGACAAGGACCTGCTGCAGTATTCACAGGACTGTGGTTAAAAACTGAGAGAAGAGCAAGAATTTGTTATAAACATCTTGATTTCCTGCATTTTAAAGGGATGATACAGTCTAGAGGAGTGCAAGATATTAAAAATGTGACACAAGAATGTAGAAAAAGGAAAACAGTACTGTTCACTATCAAATTTTTAAATTACATTAAATTCATATTGATTTTACAGTATGAAAGGAAACAGAGAAATATTTTGAATGAATACATTAATATATTGAATGCTTTTACAATGAGTTTTAAAACATTAAACCATTTAAATAAATTATGTCATCCAGTGTGTGTATTGTTATATATTTTATGTGCATACAATATTTGTAAAATGGCATATCTAAAGGTGAAGAATGTAATTAAAATTTATAAACTTATGAAACCCTCTTTTGACCTAATTCCCTTTTATGTGACAAGAACACTTGTGACAATGATCTGGCTTCAAGTCAGACACATGTATAAATTTTAAATATCTTACTTTTGTGGAGATATTCAAAATTTACATAAAAATATAGAGGATTAATTAATTTATTAGGGTTTTATTATTCAACATTTCATTTTGAAAGTATAGACCAAACTTTTGAAGTTTGGAGATCTCTGACATTACACTGTCCACTGTCAAAGTTTGGAACTACATGACAGCAAACATCTCAGTGTAATGTAGGTTTTCAGTGTGTAACTGCTCCAACACACCTGACTCAAACTCATTGGATCCATTTAACTTAACGTTTAACTGTCATTATGTCACGTTTAACACACTATGACCTCCAACTAGCTGTGCATACTGTAATTTCTCACATAATGAACCATGTTATTGTTTCAGTCTTTTTCATATCTCTGTTTAACGTTTCCAATGGGAGAAAATGACACGCCCATTTGTGACGTATTTTCAGTGCGACAGATGGAGGGTTGTTTGAAAGAGCTGCTTCTTAACTTGCGATTTGGGCTGAATTATGCGCTAGGACTGAAATATTTGCAGGCTCTAAATACTAGCTGTGATGTACAAGTTAGCTAAAGACAAACGCTGGTGTGATTTAGCTTTTATTAAACGCCTTAGATAACGCTAAGCGACTTTGTAAAGGTAGCTAACAAGCTAGCTAAGCCTGTATGACAGCGGATTGTATAAAACTTTAACTTGATCCTGTAGATGTTGTTGTCACTCTAAAACTGCCTGAAGATGGCGAGTGTGCATGAAAGTTTGTACTTCAATCCCATGATGACAAACGGGGTGGTCCACGCTAACGTGTTTGGCATTAAAGATTGGGTTACTCCATATAAAATCTCCGTCTTGGCGCTGCTGTATGAGATGACCGCATCCAAGATGACACTGCCAGAAAGAAGGCGACTTAACAAGCTCATTCTTCCCCTTCAGCAGGTTTGTTTTTAGTTGTTTGTTTTTTTTTTTTTTAAAACAATGCAGCTACATTTACAATGTTGATGCAGATGTTTTCTCATATAATTGTGGGTGTATTAGGGTCCAGACTTGACTCTCGGGCAGTTCCTTAAGACGGTGGAGGAGTGTTGTCCTCAGACTGCCTATGCTGTCAAACTCAGGTGTGTTGCTATAATTTGCTCTTCTCTGACTTCTTAATTGATCTGTTAGCCTAGTTTAAGAAACATTTTATATTTAGCTGATACTACTGGAGCTATTACTGAATCACTGGGTATAACTCATTAAGATCCTGACTCCATAATAGTTTATGTAACTGAGCATTTCATGAGGTATTAGTTGTGGTTGTGGGGTTTATTTAGTTCTTTTTTTCTCCTCCCTGTCTAAGCAGTGTTTGTCTACCTAATTGACTTATGAGCAAATCTATTAATCTATTCAGAAGAGTATTGAAATATGAATGTATGTAGCTATGATGCTGTTCCTCCTCCAAAGGATACATGAAATGGCAGATGGAGAGCTAAAAGACATGGAGTACTTTTTCTCCACTCTTCCTACCCCATTCACTGCCTTTGAATCTGAAGCTTATAAAACCAGTGTTGTGGGTGAGTAATGCTTCATAGGACAAGCCTTACTGTCTAACTGGTAATCATTTGTGTCCTTCTTGAGATATTTTGTAATAACTTATATTCTGCCTTGTAGGTCTTTTCATGAGACACATGCTGCTGGCATACAACAAGCTGTCTTTCAGTCAAGTTTACAAGCTGTACAAGTCTCTACAGCAGTACTATCACAGTCACTATGCCAAGCCTGAGGCCGGGCGCGTGGGTTTGCCGGTGCTGGTTGCAGATGATACAGATATGGACCTTACTAGCACTGAGGACACAGTGGGGGACAGAGTGGACAAAGAGGAAATGGACACCCCATTGCATGAGTCAGAGCTACGGTGAGTGGGAATGTTCTTGTATTAAATTACCGGTAGTCGTTTTTCAATGGACAAATGTTCCTCTTTTTTCCATTTCTGTTTTTGTCAACCAGATCAAATGTTAAGATTAGAAATTTATTTTCCAAGAGTGACGAAGCATGGAAGCAGTGCAGCAACCAAGTTTATAATTTACTGTAAAACCAACATACACAGCTTTTAAACACAACAAATAAAACATGTAGAAGCCATCAGCAGCTTAATAAAAATAAGTTTAATAACAGCTACATATACCAAGGAAGATTTCATCTCAAGTTCTTAAAATCAACATAAAGTCACTCAGAGACCAGCTTCTCAGGGACTTTGGTTAAAATGTATAATTAACAACACATTGACCTTAAGTTATTGATAATAATTTAAACTTTTATTACACTTTATGTTCAAAGTGCTACAAAGAAGAACTATTAAGACCTGAAGGGGACCTTACTTTCTACATGGCAAACTTCTAAACACTAAAGAAGAGATAATCAGAGAGTGTATTATTCATGTTAGTGCTTCTGCATTTAGGTCTAATGCGACTAAATAACAATCAAGCTTGTCTTAACTTACTTATTTGTTGCAATCTATACATTTTAAAACCCTGTGAAAATTCATCACATGTAAAGGAGTAAAACTAAATTAAGGGACTAAATAATTGACTTGGGTTTATTGGGAGTGAACCCCCTGTTCAGTACGCTGGATAAAGACTCAGGTTAAATAAGAAGGAACTCTGAAAGAGCAAGTGTTTGTTTTTCAGAAACAGAAAGTGAAGTGACAGTTTTGAGGTGAAAGAGGAACATTTGTGTGCTCAAAATTGACTTTTTTGTGAGAAATGGCAGTAAATGTCAGCATGAAATCAAACAATCCTGCTCTTAAATAAAAGCAGGAGGCATTTCTGTTTTAAAACAGAAAACTGGACCAGCTACTTTCTTCATGCCGAAACCCAAACCATAAGCCAAAACACTGTTGTGATGTTACTGCTGGTTCAGTCGCAGTTTCTGAGAGAATTTATGTGTTTTGTTTTAGAACTGACAATGCCCCAAGCAAAGGCCCCCTGTCACAAAAACAAGCAGAGTACTTTCTCGCAAGACAGGTCAGTGTTTAAAGCTTTTGTTCAAACTGTTGGATATTTGTCAGTAGATAGTATTTTCCTGTTAAATTAATGCAATGTTGCGTGTAGGGGATCTCAGTATTTGCAAACATCCTGTTATGCTGCAGGCATATCTCCTGAAGAATGATGAGAACAAAGCTCTAAAGCCTGCTTTACTGCAAGAAGAGCTTAACAACATGCTGAAGTTTAACCCAGATTTTGCTGAAGCTGTAAGATCCACCTCCTTAACCTCCATTTTATCAGTTTGTCTGTCTGAAGGACTGTTTCTTACATAAGCTTTCCTCTCTTCTATTTGTCTATAGCACTATCTGAACTACTTGAACAGCATGAGAGTCCAGGACATCTTCCTCTCCGCTCACAGCCTCTTGCATTATTTCGACCGCCTCATCTTGTCAGGTAACGAGGGAAAGAGCAATGGTGATGAAGGCTACGGCCGAAGTCTCCGCTACGCTGCTCTTAACTTGGCCAGCCTGCACTGTCGCTTTGGCCACTAGTAAGTAAGAGACCTGATACAGTTTGATGAGTTTTTAATGAAAACTAAACAGTTTACGCTGATGTGATTTATTTTCCTTATTTCTAGTCAGCAGGCTGATCTGGCTCTGCAGGAGGCAATTCGCATAGCCCAGGAGTCCAACGATCATGTGTGCTTGCAGCACTGTCTGGTAAAATAATTCTCTGTTTTATTTAGTTTTTCATAAACATTCCCAGAAGCTACTTTACTTTCACTTTGCTACTTTGTTAAACTTCACAAATGTCTTGTCAAATGACACACAGTCCTCAAAGCCATGGTATCACTTGGTATCTTTTGTTGTGTTTACTAAACTACTCAAACATGTGACACAAAAGTGCATATACACAAGATGACATGTATAATATTCTGTAGCAAAACTATTTCACATAGGGATGTTGCTGTAAGGCATAAACCCCGCGACCCCGTTCAGGGAAAAGCGGTAGATAATGGATGCATGGATGTGAGCCATAAACAAAAGAACTAAACTGATAAAGAAATGCAAAGAAGCATGACTGCATCGTACCTCTTGTCCTGTTAAATTAGAAATATATGCTCACCTTTCATCATGTGACCTTACCGACACCACCTACTCGGCTTCTTTTTGTTCTTCATTGCTTTTTTTGCTGTTCCATCGCTTTTTTTTGTTCTTCCATCATTTTCCACATACACACGTCACCTGAGGATTTTTTATACTCTGATTTTAAGCTGAGTTTATGCAGGTGTAAAATGAGTGTGACTGAATCGGGCATTGCCTGACGGGGAGTTTCTGAGCAACATCGAGTTGTGCTTCGAGTTCAGCGGTTTGGATCTTTATTATTTATAAATAAACTTCACTGTTTCAGAATAGTTTTTAATGTATTTTTGTTTTGTGTTTGCTCTGTGTATGCAGTTATGTTTCAGCACTGTTATGCTTCAGTGACGTTGCCATAGAGGATTGTTGATTTTGTGCACGTCTAACACAACTCTTCTCCTGCAGAGTTGGCTCTACACACTTGAGCAGATGAAGGGTTCAGACAGCGCGGTGTTAACAGAGGACTCCGTAAAAATGGCTACCCACTTTTGCCTGCCAGTGAGTTCAACACGATGTCATGCAGTGTCTCCAAAACTTGACCAGAGCTTATCAGTGCTCATTTAAACTAATCTGGGGCATTGTTAATAAGAAACACGCTTAATGTCAGGTTGATTGTCTGTGTTGAAATGAAAGCCAAGCTGGTTTCCATAAACATGTATTGCAGGATTACATCATGGCTCAGATCTGAGGGAAGCTCATAAGAACCTGATTAAAATTAATGGCACTGCAGACTGTTTCAATAATTCATCTCAAAACAATGTTAGTCATCTTTATTAGTTTGCTTAAGTGAAAACATGAAGGTGCCCTTTTGTCATTAAGATAAAAGTCCCATCAAATAGAACTACAGTAAATGTACAATACACATTATTTACATTTGGTCAAGGAGCAGAGGCTACAGGTTGCTTCATAAAAGATCTAGATCGGATATGTAAAATCAACAATCGTCTCTCCTCTGCTGTCATGTGCCTGTGCATCTTTTAAAGTTGCTGCATGCAGTTCAGTACTGTGAAAGTGCTGAAAGTTTATATATTTATATTGCTCTCTAACTAAGACGGCTGCCAACGCACTGGAGTGTGCATTCATATTTGACACCTACACATTTATTTGTCTTGAGATTAAGGAAAGCAGCGTTATTTCAAGAAAGGACTTTACTGTAATTACATGCATCATTGCACCCCCTCACTAGCCACAGATGCACAGCTTGTGTTTTCTGGTTATTTGTACGTAATTATACCCATATGAGCTGTGTAGGAATTTTTTAAAAAGCCTCTTTTGAGAGTAAATCTAGAGAATTTCTCTAAAAAAAACAAAAAGCAAAGATCAATGTCAATAAAAGCTGCTATTACTGGTATGAATGCACTAAAAATGTTATTTATTTATTCTTTAGGAATGGCATTTACATCATTGTTATGGATCCACATCAGCAGCTGCAATATTTGTGCCATTTTTGCTTTAGTGTCTCAGAATGAACAAACAACCCTCTGACCTTCAAAATGCAGTTACAGATGTTTGACAGATGCTAAAACACCTTTTGGGATAAGGAGCATTTTAAAAGTGCTGCTGAATTGCAAATGAAAACAAGTTTATGTCTAAGGAATTATGGCCACTGTTGGCCACCATCCATTTACAACTGTGCCTGATATATGGACTCATTTCTGTTCCCGTCTTTAGCACGAGATGACAATCATTTTTACACAAGTACCTTTTCTTCTTCAGAGTTTATGAATGAACCTTGTTTGTCATAGATGTTACTCTTAACCCATAATTCAGGTTTTATTGTTTTCCTTTTACTTACAGCATTTGTATTTGGAGGTGAAAAGAATAAATTGAACCTTTGTGAAAACAAAAATCACCAACATGTTGATTGTTACACTCTCCTGTAGTATCTGGCATCTCTGGGCACTCAGTCGTTGGTCCAGCAGGGGGCGCTGCAGGGTAAGACTGCACACAAACTGATGGACGCACTCAAGGACACAGACATCCTGCATTGGAAGCACAGTCTGTCAGAGCTGATCGAGATCAGCTTGGCACAGACAACATCCATTTGGAGAATGTATGGAAAAAGGTCAGCCAGGTCATCGGACCCCCCAACACACACTCATCAGTTCACTGTTAAAGTTCATGCAAGTTCATATTCAGTCAAAGCAGAAAAACAGCTCACACAACTTATTCATGGATTAACATTTTTGGTTTAGTAAATGCCCTTTGTGCACATTTAAGAGCATACCGTAGAGATTTTTTAGTTTTTAATGAGGCCGCCTGTGTTATGTGCAGCACCATGGCTCTGCAGCAGGCCCAGCTGCTTCTCAACATGAGTAGTCTGGAGCCAGTCAACTTCGGGGTCCAGCAGAACAACACAGAAGCTTTTGTCGTGGTTCTCTGTCACCTGGCTGAGCTGCACGCTGAGCAGGTAGCACTTCTGATTTGATGTCGTCTGTCTGCTCTCTGTCCCGCTGTTAGGTTTATTATCTTCCCTCTATTGCATCAAGGTTGTGAACATTAATCACTTTTGCTTTCCAGCTCCTGGGTGGAGCTTAGGACTTGACTCGTATTCTTTTGTCCCTTTGTTTCTGTTGCAGGGCCTGTATATTGCTGTTGCAGAGATTTTTCAGCATCTGAAAGAGCAGTTTCCTTCTCACACACAACATGCAAAGGTGCTTTGTCTCAACCACATTATGTTATTCCATCCTGATATTCTGCAAAGAAGATGGCAGGAAGTGCAGATAGAGAAAATGAATAGACAGGATGACCTTTTCAGACTGGAAGGCTCAGTCAGGTGGATTTGAAATGCTTTTGTAGATTTTATTACCCCCAAAAATAACATTTTTAGTAACAATAAAGATTGATTTGCAATTTCATTCAATGCAGCAGATATCTGTATTATAAAAAAAGACATCATTCCCATCTATCTTTTATCATGTTATTGCATGAATTTGATTTAACTACTACATATGTTTTTATCCATCTGATTTGTCCATTTGTAGCCTAAAGACTTTCAAGTAAATATTTAAGAATGTGTGTAAAATGTGCTAAATAACCTTCATCATTTCTGTTTCTCTCTATCCTCTTTTAGCTCTGGATGTTGTGTGATCTGAAAATTCAGTTTGAGAGACATATGAACGAAGGGAAATACCATTTGGCAGAGCTGCTAGTAACTGCTATCTCTGCCTTAAACAAAACAGAAGGCCTGTACAGGTAACGGCAAAACACAGATGGTCTGTAGTTTGTTGCTTCATACAAGTGTAAGACGTGTTTTTAGTAACTGTGTGTTTGATGACAGGAAAGCTCTAGTTCTGAAAGCTCTAAACCGCAGCACTGAGGCATACAACATTTTACAGCAGCTGCAGGTTCACCGTGAGAAGACCCAGTCCACAGAAATAATTATCAGGTATCATGCTGATCTTTCAGAAAAAACCCACTTAGGTGGCTAATGGTTGATTGTATCTATTAAACTGAATTTCCTGCTTGTTAATATTAATGAATCAGTCAAAGCCAGTTTGTTTTTAATGCTTCTCTGTGTAATTTCTCTTTTCTATTATATGCAGAGTGATGCTGTCCACTGCTGAGCTTCACTGGGAGTCATCTGGCTTTGCCACAGCTCTCCCTCTCCTCCTGCAGGCCTTGGCTCTGGCCAGACAGCACCACCTACAGTCTCTGGCCTCAGAAGCCATCCTTCATCTGGCTTTCACTCAGGTTGGCCACAACAGGAAGCAGACTTTTCTTAAAAACTTTGTTGTAGTTAATGTCGTGCAAAGCAACCAGAAATAGGCAGCAGGTGCTGTAAAAATGATGATCATGTTTTTTCCTTACTCCGGCTTCCTCCCACAGTCCAAACACATGCACCTTGGGGATAGGCTGATTGGAGACTCTAAATTGCCCATAGGAGTGAGTGTCTGTGTGCATGGTTGTCTGTCTGTTTGTGTTGGCCCTGGATGGACTGGCGACCTGTCCAGGGTGTACCCTGCCTCTCGCCCGTTGAGAGCTGGAATTGGCTCCAGCCCCCCCCGCGACCCCGCTCTGGGATTAAGCGGAAGAAAATGGATGGATGGATGTTTTTTCCTTCTTAAAAGTTATTCTCTTTTGTGCTCCCTGTCTAGCTTATGCTGGGAGTCCCTGAGCAGGCTCTGAGTGTTCTTCATGAAGCCATGGAGCCTGTTTTAGCCCACGGAGCTGTCATGAATAAAGGACGTGCTTTGCTGCTGGCAGCTCGTTGTCAGATGGCGGTGGCTGGATACAGGCCAAACGGACAAGGTCAACCAGGTAACACTTCACCCCTAAGCCTGCTCCATACTACTATCCACCTCTCACAGTGTCGTGGGGTTGTTCATTTTCGCTGACACTCTGCTGGGTTTATTTTGTGTGTCCTGGCAGATTTGCATTTGGCAGCTTTGGTTGTTGACACGCTTAATGAGGCTAATGCCTATTTCTTGAAACTGAACTGTAAGGAGCGGCTTCGGGACATCCACTACCTGCAGGCGCAGCTCCACCGCTCCCTCGGACACACCTCGCAGAGCAACAAAAGCGCCATGCTGTTCCGACTGCTGGACCAGGAGCTGCAGTCGCCAGCACCGTCTGTTTCTATGCGACTTTAACAGCACACTCTTTCCTAACTGCCGGGTTGAGTTGCCCACTCACCACTAGATGGTAGTGAGACCCTGTTCTCCTCTTCCTCAAACTAAAGCATTTCATTTCTAAATATTTTGAAGTGATGATAATTGAGCTCACGACAGACTGTGCCAAGATGATAATTTAACCAAACAATGTCTGGAATAAAGATTAATTTCAAACAGATGAAGACTGTGGTATAACTTTTGTTTGGGTAGGTTTACGTGATGGTCATGAATATAGCATATGGTTTGGTAGCTTCTACTGCAGCAGCCGCTGAGGTTGGTCTGAGAGGCACGAATGCCCGGTCGCTATATAATAAAAAATGTAAAAGTTTATCTCAGAGGCAGTCCCGGCTCCACTGATTTTATCTGGTATTTTTTGATGAATGAGTGTGATTATCTCGGTTAGCTGCTTGCTGTGATTACAACTAACAATGGGTATAATACATAAGCTGTGCTGTGAAATTTTTACATGTAGTATATTTGTTAAGTATAGAACAGTAAACTGTTTACAAACAGAATTTCTTTGTGACAGATTTTTGCAGAATTTTGGGTTTGAGATTTAGAGGTAATGCAGAATTGCTCTCTGGGTTATTCTTTTATTTCCCATTAATTATCTAAAAAATATTTTCTATTTATCTTGAAATAAAACTCTATAACTTCCCCTTCAGCTACTTTAGATCCCACCAGCAGTAAATAAACCTTTTCTTGCCTCTGTTACTAATTTCCTGTGCCACCAGCAGCTGGAGGCACCAAACTAGTACTTCTACTTCAATATTTTACATAAATAACCCAAAATAATTTTATTTGCTGGAGCCAATCCCAGCTGACTTAGGGCGAGAGGCAGGGTACACCCTGGACAGGTCGCCAGTCCATCACAGGGCCAACACACATGGACAAATAACCATGCACACACACACTCCTATGGGCAATTTAGAGTCTCTAATCAGCCTATCCCCGAGGTGCATGTGTTTGGAGTGTGGGAGGAAACCGGAGTACCCAGAGAGAACCCACGCTAACACGGGGAGAACATGCAGATTCCACACAGAAACGTCCATGGTTGGACCCCTCCCTAGCCAAGGCTCGAACTAGCAACCTTCTTGCTGTGAGGCCACGGTGAAGCCACCCCAAATATAATCATATTTTATTTTGGCACATTTGCTTTTCTTTCACAATTTGCTGTCTGGCTAAAACTAGCAGTGTGAGCTAACTTAGTAATGAAAGGTGCTAAGAAACTCAAGATAAACATGTATTTGCATATTTTGATTTGCAGCCCACTTGTTAGAGGAAGAAGGTATTTTTAATGTGTTAATAAGAAGACTATTTTAATGTTTATATTTCTAAATATGTATATTTTCAGACTTTATTGACAGATTTAAGTTTATTTTAAACATTGTAACAGTATGGACTTACTTAGCTTACTGTATATTCTGTGTATACTGTGTATACTTTGTGTATGCTGTGTATACTTTGTGTATACTGTGTATACTTTGTATATACTGTGTATACTTTGTGTATGCTGTGTATACTTTGTGTATACTGTGTATACTTTGTATATACTGTGTATACTTTGTGTATGCTGTGTATACTTTGTGTATACTGTGTATAATTGTATATACTGTGTATATTTTACCTTTCTGTGTTTTCCAACTCTCCAGCGGGTTTATTGCCAAATCATCTGTCAAGTCTCATCCTTGAGTTGAGAGACTCTGCTACATTTTAACATACTTTTGGTGTGTATAAACACACATTTTTACTCATTAAGGTTTTACTTGTAACTAATTACTTCACTAATGGCCAAACACTTTATTTGTCTTATAGCATTTAGCATCACTATATCTGCAACCTCTTAAAGAGCTGTTTAGGATTGAACAGAAAGTTATAAAAGTATTTAAGTTCTGATGAAAATGTTCCTTCACTAACCTTATTGTTTAATATTGATATTGTACATGCTGCAAATTTAAATGTAACCACACCAATGAGTCAATTTAAAATAAAAAAAAGAGAAAATAATTTCAAGCTTAATATTCCAGTAGAGAAATAGCACAGTTTCTGTGGTAAAATATCTTTTTTTTCCAAAATGTTTAATAACAAGCATGGCGACAAACATGGCATAAGAACAATGCATGTTTAGAAAAATATATCTGCAAATGCATTTTTCAGAATACACTATACATTCACTAAACCTTTACTCGAAATTAAACATTAACAGTTAATAGTGTTACTGTAAAGTCACGGTAGAAACGACAGAGTTTGCTCTAAATAATATCCTTTTCAGGATCAGCTTACATCATGAGAAAGATGTAGGTAGACATTTTGGTAGAACAAGCAAACAACCTGAGATGCATTGATTCTGATTGGTATACGTGCTTGCTCATTTTTTCAGTAATTTATCGGCTATTTGACATTAAAACAAACCAGAAAAAAAGTCCAATTACAGTTTGTTTTTCTTACAAAATAAATTAAAATACCACATTGACAACCTACCACTCGGATTCTTGGGAATGAAGCCAACATTTTGTGTGCGATATTGTTTGCTTTGTCATGCGGTGGCTTGTGGGGTTTTTTTAGGTCTTGAATGCTGTCATACACAAACTCATAATGCTGAACAAATGTGTGATTCCTTCAAAATGTCACTTTTGTGACCAGAGTCCAGTGGGGATGTTACAAGAGTCAAACTATATTAAACCTCTTACTTTAAAAGACTTAAATAATCCCAAGAAAATAAATAAATAAATAAAGGAGTCATAATTAGGTGTGAATAGGAGAGTAGTTGAAGCTATTTCCATCTTAAAGGGGAAAAAATAGTGTCTGTGTCTCTGTAGCTTAATCACAGCGCACATCTTCAGTGCAGACATTTATTTTTTAACGCAGTTTAGTCTTTCCTCATTGAAGGTAGCAGAGAAGATTCTGAAGAGGTGCTCAGTATCCAGCTGGATAGCCTCCTTTCCTGGGGTCAGACTCTGCACACAGGCGTTCTCCCAGCCGCACCACAGCCTGGACCACAGAGTCAGGAGTCCTCAGCAGCTGTGTTATGTGGTTCTTCTGGGCCAGCCCCTCCATGACACTCTGCCAAGGTAACATTGTACATAAATATAAATGTTTAATCTTACACGGGACCTTAAGATGTTCGACTTTTCAAAAGATAATATCAATATCCAGAGCCAGTGTTTCCGATTGTCTGAATAGCTGAGATCACAAAACCTCCTGTAGCCAGAAAGCAGGTTTTTGCCACTACTCGTTATAAAGATAGATACTAGGCATAAGTTTACCAATGAATATTAGGTCAGGAAACGGGATACAGGGATTTTGGCTGCAATGAAGAAAAATGTTGCTGATTTATGAAAAATAATCCATTGAAATGTTACTTTGGGTGGATTAATTTAGGTCTATGTTGCAACCAGAATCCCTCCCTCCACTATTTCACTGGTCAAAGGAAGAACGGTTATAATGAAATACCAGCAAATTCTATGAGCAAACATCACACCACATAGAAAAGGCTGAAATTGAAAAGAGAATTTAATTAAATTATCAATAATTAGAAAGAAAGAAAATAGAGAAAAAAGCATTCTAAGACTTCACATCAGTGAAAAACACAATACATATATACATTTTTTGTTTTTTAGTTACATCAATGGATGGTAATGTGTCTCAGGGCTCTTTGCATCCTCAAGTCAATCTCAGTTATCTGTGATAATTAGTTTTCAAGGTGAGCTTAGGAAACACAAAACTACTTAAGAACGATGTTTCACACTATTAAGCAGACCATCATTTTCAAAGCAACATGGAAAAGAAAAAGGACCTTGTGTAGCTGAAAAATGTGAAATAGTTGAACATCTTGGACACGATATTAAAACCTCTAATATTTCACCAAAACTTGAGCGTGATCATCGTAGCATTAGGACATTTGTGGCTGATTCAGAGCATGTGGTTTTGTGCAGATAAGGGTGTAATGACGAGGGTTTCCAATACATCTGATTAAGAGAACGCTGATCAAGGTCCAGAATTCCCCAGAGGTTTACACATGACCTGTTCACCCAAGTGGCTTAAATGGAAGGATTACATATATATATATATATATATATATATATATCCCCTTCCCATTTCCCCATCTCAGGTGGCTGTTCATCAGATCGA